>CAKAJA020000455.1:1090000-1260000 GCA_916610235.2 Lasioglossum morio
TGCCGCGAAGCAACAGTGATTGACACCTCGTGACAATAGTGAAAAGTTGAATCGTACATCGCGATCGCGGTGCCGCGCGCGCCATCTAGTGACCACGCGAAGTGCCGCGGAACGACGGTGACGGACATCTAGTGCCGAAAGACGGAAGGTGAATCGTGCGTCGCGATCGTGAAGTGACAAGGGACCGCGCCGCCACCTAGCAGCGATCTACAGGACTTCTACACGAGGACTGCAGCCGAATGAAACGTATTCGGCTAACGAAGGACCAGCTAATTGCAGAGCTGCAACGAAGTAACCTGTCCACCAGCGGAACAACAGAAGAACTTCGGCAGCGACTGACCGAGTACATCCAGCGGCGAACCGACGATCCGAAGGAAATGTCCGAACCGAAGGAAGGAGTAAACACCCGGAACATGGCAGCCACGGGCGAGAAAATGACAGCTACGGTTGAGAGAGCTGTCGATGGACGAGCCGCAGTCGACACCGTCACGGGAAAATGTGACCCGTATCGGAGCATTGACCGACTCCGCAAGTCGGGCAACGTCACCGACGGCAAGGACCCGCTGTCATTTCTGGAGCGGATGGACGAACTCCGGGATACGTACGAACTCTCCGACGCCGACTTGCTCCGCGGAGTCCCCGAGCTACTCCGAGGGCCAGCTCAGATATGGTATCGCAATAGCCGAGCCGAGATCAAGACGTGGGAGGAGTTCGCCGACGAGTTCACCCAGGTATTCGCTTCCAGCCGCTCGCGATTCCAGCGAGAGAACGAAGCTCGCACCCGTCGCCAACGTCGTGGCGAAACGTTCCACGAGTTCATGAATTCGCTATTCATGCTAATGCGACGTGCACACATGGACGACAGCCTCAAGTTGGACATGCTGCCAGACTACCGGACGTTCATCTTTCGAACGGAAGTGAAGACCACGAGGGAACTCCTGGCCCGAGTACAACAGATCGAGCAGGCCCGCGAGGAATCCAACGATAGTCCGACGGAGAGGAGAATCGCAACACGTGCCGTGCCGATTCACGCAGCAGAAGCCGCCGAACGTAGTGTCGCAGTCACCGAGCCTATTGAATCGCGGCTCGCTCGCCTCAGCACCACGCCAGGAACCGGCCGCTCCGAAAAATCAGAGGGTCCGTACGACCCGATGACCCACTGCTGGCGGTGCAAACAACGCGGACATTACCGCTCCGAGTGCCGGAACGCGTACAGCAAGTTTTGTTCGCGATGTGGCCGCGACAACGTGTTGACCCGTGATTGCCATCCGCCGGGAAACGGGCCTCGGGGCCCGACGTCGCCGAGCCGGCGCCAGTAGACTCGGGCCCGTCGATCCGATACACGCCCAGGCCGCTTCTGCCAATCGTCATGCTCGGACGAGAAATTGATGCCATGCTGGACACTGGAGCACAGCTCTCGTGCATCAATGCAGAGGCCATGGAATGGGCCCGCGAACGAGGAATTCGACCCACCGACGGATACCAACGGATCTGCCTCGCCGACGGATCGGAAATGCATCCATCCGGCACCATCCGTTTAACGTTCCGCGTGGGAGACGTCGAACAGACCGAAGACTTCACCGTGTTACCGAAGATGGGCCCACCCATGCTGCTCGGGATCCAGGCCATCGCCGCACTCCGTTTGACCGTCCGACCGCCCCCAGAGGTGGCCAATTGGGCCGCGAATTGTCTAGCGGAGCCCTGCCTCCAGATGGGACTCCGAAAAATGAAGGAGGACGAACGAGAGCCATTCCAACAATTTCTGGAGCAGGAACTGGCGAAGTTCTCTTCCGTGGCCGGGCGCACCACGCTGGTGCACCACCGGATCAAGTTGCTCAACGAGACACCGCTCAAGCAACGATACCGCCCCCGCAATCCGGTGATGCAGGCCGTAATCGACGAGGAGGTCGACAAGATGCTGCGAGACGGAGTCATCGAGCGATCCAGCAGCCCATGGAGCTCGCCGGTGGTCGTCGTCAAGAAGAAAGACGGCAAACCACGCTTCTGCGTCGACTTCCGTCGCCTGAATGACCGCTCCGAGAAGGACGCGTATCCGCTGCCACATATCCAGGCCACCCTCGACAAATTACGAGGGGCAAAGTTCTTAACAACGCTGGATTTGAAGAACGGATATTGGCAGGTCCCGTTGGACGCAGCAAGTCGACCGCTCACCGCCTTCACCGTACCCGGAAGAGGGCTTTTCCAATTTACGGTGATGCCGTTTGGACTCCATTCGGCGCCCGCCACGTTCCAGCGCCTCCTGGACAACGTCATCGGTCCGGAAATGGAGTCAAACGCCTTCGCCTATCTCGACGACATCATCGTCGTCAGTCGGAGCATCCACGAACACCGGCGCCATCTACGCGAGGTCTTTCGCCGTCTCCGCGCCGCTGGCCTGCGTCTCAATCCGGAGAAATGCCGATTTTGCGTCGATAGTCTCCGCTATCTCGGCCATATCGTGGACCAGCAAGGCATCCGGACCGATCCTGAGAAGACGAGCGCAATAGCACAGCTGGCGGCTCCGAAAACGATTCGAGACGTTCGTCGATTCCACGGCATGGCGGCATGGTACCGAAGATTCGTGCCGAATTTCGCCGAGATCATGGAACCGCTGACAAGGCTCACCCGGAAGAACGCCAAATGGAGATGGACAGAAGAAGAAGAAACTGCGTTCCGGACAATGAAGGAAAAGCTCGTGGCCGCGCCGGTTCTCGCTTGTCCGGATTTCACGCAGCCGTTTACGCTCCAAACGGACGCCAGTGACAGCGGCCTGGGGATCGTGCTCACGCAAGGTCCAGAGACCGACGAGCACGTCATCGCCTACGCCAGCCACACGCTGAGCGCCACCGAGCGAAAATACAGCGCCACGGAGAAGGAATGCCTCGCCGTCGTATGGGGGATACGGAAAATGAAGCCGTACCTCGAGGGATACCACTTCACCGTGGTCACCAGTAGGAATATAAGGCCGATTCTACGATCAGACTTATCATTGTAGGTAGATTCCTACCTTACCGGCACCATGTGCCTTATAGTGCGAGCATAGTTTGCGGGGGGTGGGGGAGGGGGGTTTTTCGTGGTATGTAATATGATACATCGAGAAGATAATTGTTTGCGGGGGAGTGGGGGGGGGGGGGATTTTTAAAGGACAGTTTCCCACGTTATAGCGCGAGCATACTTTGCGGGGGGTGGGGGAGGGGGAGACCACATTATCTGTGCTGTATATAGTTTCCTCTTATCTATGACAAGGGGGTTTGCGAATATGATATTCCGAACGTGCTTCGCGAATATGATACATCGAGAAGATAGTTTTTTGTAGAGGTTATCTATGACAGAGGTTCTTTCGCGGTATGTAATGCGATACCCCTGGGGAACACATGTTTTTTCCAGGAAGACTTGACCTTGAACGTGTTTGAACGTCGTTCCTACCTATCGTTTAAGCACACTGTTTATATCGTTCTAAGAGAGAGATAGTTTCTCATTAACAGAGTGGTATAGAGTTCCCCTTATCTTTCCAACGTGACTATCGTGAAATAGCGCGAGCTCGTTTCTGAGCGGTATAGATTTCCTCCTTATTTTTTAGATGTCTCGTGCGGAGATGTTTGTTACGTCTATTTCCGGAGAGGGGTATGTGTTTAAAAGAATGAATGTTGCTGGCACCAAGCTCATTTGCATACAGAGTGTTCAGTTCGGTTAAGATTTTAAAAGATCCACCATTATCCACGTTCAGGGTCTAAGGGCATCCGTATTGGCGGAAAAAGCGGCAAGATGATTGAAACGTGTAAAAATATGTTGAAGTGTTTGACACGCATGTCAATGTTGGTGAAATATATGGACGAGTATCGTGAATGGTTTCGTTCATACATCGAGTCTCTGCAGTGTTGTGTAAATTATCTATCCCATGCAAAGGATGAATTGTCGATAGGCGCGAAATTTAGTTTAACATCGACGATGTGTCGTATGAAAACTTTAAACGTTTCATTGAATCATCGTATTTCCTCATCGCGCGTCGGTAGAGGTTTATACGATCGCAGGGGTGTGAGAGCCTCGACGCTTCGTTGGGAAAATGTCGAGTCGGCTTTTAAAAATCGCATATCGACCGGCATCGTTATCAACGTTGAACATATCAATCCAAAACAATTTTTACAACATGCGAAACGAATGGTCACGGGACGCGTGACGGAATATTTAAACGTGCATTCATCGTTGAAAGCTAGCGTAACGTTGGAGGCGGAATTCATGCAGCGTGCCAACGAGGTTTCCGTGAAAAGTTTCGGTACGCGGAACGTTGCGTTGTTTCGTACGAGCAATCTACGACAGTGGTACCAGAGAGACGTTGTGCCTACGATTTTGACATCGATGGAGGAGTTTCAAGAGCGAGACAGTGGGTGGGCGCTGTCGAAGATACTACATTTGATCGTGAACTTTAGCAAATACCAACCGTTGCAAGCCGGTTGCACCGCTACAATCGACGTGCCTCGAGCGATACAGGTGAAAAGAGCGGTCGTGAACGTGAACAGCAACGACGATGCATGCTTTTATTGGGCAATCGTGGCGGGTCTCTATCCAGCCGAGGCAAATCTGTCACGTTTATCATCGTATCCACACTACAAAGACGTGCTTCCGAAAACCGAAGGTTTCCAACTGCCTATGTCGTTCAAAGACATCCGAAAATTTGAACGAAAAAACGACGTTTCCGTGAACGTGTTCGCATGGGCACGTAAGAAATGCGTAACGCTTCATTTGACTGGGAAGAAACGGGAGGGAAGACACGTCAACTTGTTGTTTCTACAGAATGCCTCAAAGACGCATGGTCATTTCATGTGTATACGAAATTTGTCGCGATTGGTTTCGTCACAGCTTAGCAAGCGGGAGCATAAGAAGTATATTTGTGATCGGTAAGTTGCATTTTTGTTTTTTTTTTAAATTCTTTGAAGGAAAAAAGACATGATTTTTCCCTCTTCTCACAGGTGCTTGCAATATTTTCCCACGCAGGAGAGATTAAACGTTCATACAGTTGACTGCGAACGGATGAACGATTGCGCTCTGATGCTTCCAACAGAGGAAGAGGATAAGTGGTTGCAGTTTAAGAACTACACGAACAAAGAAGAGGCACCGTTCGTTATCTATGCTGACTTGGAGTGCCTGCTGCTGCCGGAGGGACAGGAAGGACAAGGCCGTGCGGCACGCGTACAGTATCAACATCACCACGCGTTTAGCATAGGATACTACATGCATTGTCGCTACGACGAATCGTTATGCGAGTATCATGTTTATCGCGAGAAAGAGGGATGCGCCGCATGGTTCGCGAACAGGTTGTACGAACTCAGTCGTAAATTACAGCCGATATTTGACAAAACGGTACCGATGAATACGCTAACCGAATTGGAAAAGTTAAATTTTCGTACGGCCACGCATTGTCACGTCTGCGAGAAACCGTTCGACACTTCCGACGCGACGAGGGTGCACGATCATTGTCATTTCACGGGCGCGTATCGCGGTCCGGCTCATAATGGATGCAATTTAAGCTATCAATCTTCGTACGTGATACCGGTGGTTTTCCATAATCTATCAGGCTACGACGCGCATTTCATCATCAAAGAATTAGCAAACTCGTTCGAGGGACGGATAGACGTGTTGCCATTGACGAAAGAGAAGTATATCTCTTTCACGAAAAACATTCCTATGCAGACGGATAAAGAGTGGAAATATGCAAAATTGTTGAAATTCCGCTTCATAGATTCATTCAAGTTCTTGAACTCGAGTCTGGACAAGCTGTCGTCATACTTGGACAAAAGTAAATTATGTATCGTACGAGGTGAATTTACACATCTCTCCGATGACGATTTCAACCTATTGACCAGAAAAGGCGTTTTTCCATACGACTATCTGACATCGTATGATAAATTAAACAATACATGTTTACCACCGCGCGAAGCATTTTACAATCAATTGTACGGCAGCGAGATATCCGACGCTGATTACCTTCACGCGAATACGGTTTGGTCGCGTTTTGCTATACAAACGCTTGGACAGTACAGCGACTTATACTTAAAATTGGATGTGCTGTTGTTGGCGGATGTTTTCGAAAATTTTCGCAATGACTGTCTCGAGAATTACAAGCTCGATCCGGCGCATTATTACACGCTCCCCGGTTTCGCGTGGGACGTGATGTTGAAAATGACAAAGATTGAATTGGAGTTGTTGACTGACGTTGACATGCTTTTATTCGTGGAGCGAGGAATACGCGGCGGATTGAATCAGTGTTCGCACAGATATGCGCGCGCTAACAACAAATATTTGTCCACACACGACTCGAGTAAACCATCCACCTACTTAATGTATTTTGACGTGAATAATTTGTACGGTTGAGCAATGTCGCAACCTCTGCCGCATAGAGACTTTCGATGGGTGGACGTGGACAATTTCGATGTTGAATCCATTCCGATCGATAGCCCCGTAGGATACATTTTGGAGGTGGATTTAGAGTATCCGCACGAAATTCACGATGCTCACGCGAATCTTCCGTTTTGTCCAAGTCATGATGCAGCGACCGACTCGAGTACGCAGAAAAAGTTAATGGCAACACTTCGCGATAAGGAGCGATACGTTGTACATTACCGATACCTCCAACAGAGTTTAAAGCATAATCTGAAATTGCGGAAAATACATCGAATTCTAGAGTTTCGACAATCGCGATGGTTGCACGGCTACATTGATTTGAACACAAAATTACGTGCCAACGCGACCAATGATTTTTCCAAGAACCTATACAAGTTAATGAACAATGCTGTGTTTGGGAAAACGATGGAGAACGTTCGAAATCACTCGATCGTGAAATTACTTTCTCGATGGAGCGGTAGACACGGCGCCGAACGATTGATATCTAGACCAAATTTTCATAGCTGTACGGTGTTTGCCGAGGACTTTGTCGCGATTCAGCTGAAAAAGATGCTTGTTAAATTTTTCAAACCAATCTACGTAGGCATGTCCATATTGGATATATCAAAATCTCATTTGTACAGCTTTCATTATGAGTACATGTATCCAAACTTCCAGCAAAATTGTAAGATTTTGTACACGGACACGGACAGTCTGATATATGAGATCGCTTGCGATGACGTGTACGAGGCGCTGCTGAAACGCGACATTCATCGATACGACACCAGTAATTATACCGCGAACAATGTTTACGGTGTTCCGATCGCAAACAATAAACAGCTCGGTTTGATGAAGGATGAGAACGGTGGTAAAATTATGACCGAGTTCGTAGGGCTTCGTTCAAAAATGTATGCGATTCGCGTTCACGGTGATCAGGACACTAAAAAGGTCAAAGGAATCAGAACAAACGTTACTGCTCGTGATATAAGTTTCGAAGACTATGTTGAATGCCTTCGTAATCATACGGAAAAGAGCGTTAGCGGTAATCGCATAGTGTCAGTACGACATCAGGTGTATTCGATGTCGGAAAAGAAATTAGCATTGAGTCCGCATGACGATAAGCGGTATATTTGCAGTAATTTGATCAATACTCTTCCTTGGGGGCATTACAGCATGGATTGAGAAAAACTGCATCGTTGTTTTTTATCCGTAAAGAAAAAAGGAAGTGGTAGAGCGAGATTATCATAGGTCTTTGAAGTCTGTAACTGTTGGGGGAGGGGATGCTTCCCCATTGCAGATCTTCACAAAAAGAAGTGGTAGGGAGACATCCTATAAAAACATCGTATTCCAAGCGTTACACTTCAGATCGAGACAACCATCGCTAAAAACGTAGACTGCTAAAACATAGACCGCACGATGTATTACAACCGTTATTCGTCTGCTGAACGTAATCGTTCGAACGTTGAGGAGCTGCACAAAAAGAGGAGACTAAATAATATGTAAGTAGAAAGATGAAAATAATTGTGGAAAAGTAATTTATAAAAAACGTCTAATTTTTTTAAAAATCTGTTGCAGGGTTTCTCAACAGCAGCCCATTTCACGATCATCGATGATACAGCCGTCAACATCGTCGTGCGAGGGTTTTTTCAACAACAGTCCCATTTCCCGATCATCGATGATACAGCCATCACCGTCATCGTGCGAGAGTTTTCTCAACAACCCCATTTCACAATCATCAATGATGCAACCGCCATCGTCGAGGAGTTTGCACAGCGCACGGGTCTTGAGTCGAAGATACTCCATAGCTGGCAATTATTTTAAATACTTTGAAATTGGTGCGCGCGTTGGCAACGATATTTGCGTGGAACTAGCTATAGGGGATAACCGTGGTAATGAAATTACGTTTTTCCTGGACGCGTGGACAGAGTTATTGCGCACGAAGGAATGTATTTCCGATTTACTTTTGCCGTCTATGCAGAAACAGAAGCGAAAAATGAGTGATGATTTAGCATTTCAAACACTTAATATCGATGGTATGAATCTAGTTAAACTATCAAATCAGTTCACAGCTCTGTATATCACGGAAAAAACTATGCGTAACTTGTACAACCTCGAATTCTGCGTGCACAACATGTATTCATGGTTGATTGATAATGTTCCCACGATTGCTGTTAAATTTACGAATTTCGTTGTTGCGGTGAAGGATAGCGACGCGAAGAATATCATGAAAGCGATCGTCGAGAGCAAATCTTTCGATCAAAATTCGCTGATCGATTGTGAACTGGTTTCGTGCGCTGATATCATTGCGGCCGAGGCGTTTGCGCAAAAACAGATAGGTTAAAAACAAATATAATGTGTGTAAAAATTATTGGAGGTCTTTTTGTAATGATATATTATTTTAAAAATAAAAATTATTTAAGAATATCTCTTTGTATTTTATTTTATTCATCTTAGCAGAAGATAACTCTCTTCTACAATTGAGTTAGGTGTACACATAAGGCCCCCAACCAGCCAATATTGTGTCGAAACACACGAGTCTTATTTCATTAAGAATTTCTACCAGTAAACGGATGGTTGGAGCCTTATGTGTACACCTAAGTCAACTGTAGAAGAGAGTTATCTTCCTAGTAGACGGTTGAGGACGGTATATATGCAAATCGCTGACGGGATCATGTACTAGCGAGAAAGGATAGTGACAATGTTGCTTTCTGCCTCATCTTATGGCGAGAGTAGGAAGTTAGCTACCACACATTACTAGACTGCAAGAAGTTTATTTAAATTACAGACAGACTGACAGACAGAGACGGACTGACAGACAGAGACAGACTGACAAAGACGGACTGACAGACAGAGACAGAGAGACAGTACTCCGTACTGTACATACGCTATACCCTGTACATGTGCTATACCTGTATAGCGTGTGAAATTATTGGAGAAGGTCTTGCAACGATACATTATTTTTAAAAATTATTTAAGAACATCTCTTTGTATTTTATTTTATTTTATTGTAAAAATACATTTTTTTACAATTCCTATAGAAGAAATGAATTATCGCAACTTCTACATATGAAGTATAGTCGTTTAGAGAAAAATTAATTATCTTACGTATAAAATACAATTAAAGTATGTTCGTTTTAGATATCCATGAATTATGTGACGCGTCCATTCCCAACCATTTTACGTATACCTTATTTCCTTTTCTACGTAATATTTTTTCAACTAAGTATACGTCAGGATATTTTGCCGCGCGTATCTCGTGTTCATAAAATCCTCCGGCGATAGGTTTGCCCCTCGAGTCAGCCAAGAGATACGTGACGGGATTCGTTCGTTTTACCGCGGCAATCTTGAATATTTCAGTTGACCAGTTTGGTGTGTATCCTTTGTCAAATAGGGTTTTGAACTTGCTGACGCGTACATGATCATTAACCTTGAATTTGGCAGGGCCAGCAATCTTCACGTTGTTGTACACGGTGGACAGAAGGTGCTCGGCATTTTTACGGTTCACGTCGGTGGGTCGCATACGGATGGTACGATGTTTTCGATTATTGTAGTCCTCGGTCAACGTGGGAAGCACGTCGATCCAGCGATATTTTCCGCTCAACGAGAAAAATTTCCACATGCTGTTCTTCAGCGTGCGATTGAAACGTTCCACGACGGATGCTTTCATAGGGCTAAACGTAGAATAAAGGTTGATGTTACGTTTCCTCAGATAGTCTTGGAATGTTTCATTGTAGAATTCTGTCCCCATGTCGGTCTGCAAGTTTTTCGGGGCTCTGCCATCCTTCTCCAACGCTGACACGAAAGCTTTACATACGTCGCTCGCATTTTTACTCTTCATAGGAACCGTCCATGCATATTTGCTAAATACTTCGATTATCGTGAGAATATATCGATGTCCGCGATTGTTTAACGAGTATTTTTGAACGTCGACTATATCGGCTTGCCAAAGATCATCGAATCCTCGCACGATCACGCGTCTACGCGGGTAAAAACGTCTCGCCGGAGCATGCAGCTCTTCCACCACGTTTTCTTTACTCATCGTCGCTATTGTCTCGCTCTCTCTTAGTCATTGAAGCGTCAGCGCTCTCGCTGCTCAATACGTCGTATCTGCGCATATACTTTATCACGTTTCACATATATACTGTTTTTCTTTAAAATCTTCAAATTTCTCAGTATATTTCCAAGGCTTTTCTCAAGTTGATAACTTTTTTACTCGATGAATGCTACTTAATATTGATAATACGTGACGGTACAGTACAGGTACATGTGCATGCACAGTATGATGGTTGTTGTACATCTATCTATGGATCTGTCAAGATCGGTCGGTCGGTCGGTCGGTCGGTCGGTCGGTCGGTTGGTCGGTTGGTCATGAAAGCTTATTCTGAAGTTCTCCAGCCGATCGTTGTCAACGATGTTGTTAATATCGTCTTTTTACCTTCTCCTTCAAGACCTCGAGCGTTTGCGACTCATCCGAATTATCAATTTTCACATCGATACGTGAATCGATCGATCTCATATTTTCATCTACATCGTATCGAACGCCTTGTATCGTAGTCAGTATTTCAAACTTTATCGTTTCTTTAACAGTTTTCAAGTCTTCATTCTGTTTAGCTAATATTTCAGACTTTATCGTCTCTTTAGCGGTTTTCAGTTCTTTGACCAGTGTTTTCATGATCTCGAACTCGAGCTTCGCGTTAAGCGTGTCCACGTATAGTTTGGTCGCAGCGTGATCGTTTGCCTCAGGATTCGCCACGTGCCCAATCCTCATATCTTTCGCATCATACAATTTAGCGTCATCGTTCAAACATATAGCGTTATCGCGCACATAACTTTTCAGAACGTCGGGATAGAAAATTGAAGAAACATTCGACTCGCTTTTGCCCGCTTCGCGAAGCACCCTACCAAATTTGTCGATAGACATTTTTTCGATTAAGTTAATCTTCTTCTTCTTCGATTATCGCCAACTCGTATCGCTTGCACAACCGTTTTACCTGCTCTTCGACCCACAGTATTCGTTGAAATATCTCATCCAGTTTTATCCATAGACTTTGAAATCTCAAGTTCCAGCTTTCACCGTCGTCGTCTCCTCCCGAGGATATCGTTTGATTCGTTTCGCAACAATTAAGACGAACGCGCATTCTATCGAGCCGTAACAATTTCATCGATCGACATTTCATTCGTCACTAACTCAACGAACGCACGCGTTTTAATTTATAATTATACCGGCTTCGCGAAGTTCTTCGATTATGGACATTATTTCATTGTCATGGTTAGAATGACCAACGTTCTTCGAAGCAGTTAACAATTTCAGACGATCGACGAGTTCGTTTGAATCGTCCCAATGCACGTAATCGATCGGATTGTTGGTCACACGCATAGAAGTTGGAAGCTCAATCCCTCTCCCACCTCGCGACGAAAACAACGGTCCTATAATATTCTTATACTTGTAACCTCTGTTTCCCATTACCTGATTCCTGCGTCGATGCGCATGCGTAAGAATGAGAATACTTTTGTACGCGTCCTTATCGTCCTCGATGTACAGCTGCTCATCAGGTATTCTGCTGAATATCAATTCGTAAAGACCGCGAGTTCCTTTGTATCGTACCCCCTTAACGATGATATCATCGTTGCTGTCCACCTCGAACGTTGAATTTCCCAACATCAGCTTATCATCTTTCAAACACACTCCGTACACGTTGTCAGAATTTTTCGTTGGTCCGGTAAAAAATTTTTTTAAATATTGGTGCGCCAACGGTCCAAGATTCTCGGATAGATGTTGATTTTCCTCCGGGTGAGTTTCCGGATTTTCAAAAATATTACGCATTGAAGATTCCAAAGATACCGTGCGTGGTGATTCGAAGGTATCTTGTCGTGGTACCGTAGTCGTTGATTCGATTTCATCGTCCTCATAGTCGTCATCGTCATCGTCATCGAGATATATTTTTTTCGAGGTGGGCGTTACATCAGTTTCGTCGTTCTTTTTCTTATTCCCATTCTTATTTATTCTTCCTCTTTTTTTCACAGAGGATAATGGTGTTCCCATAATATCCGAGAATCTTCTTTTGTTTCGTAGGTGGGATGGTGATGGTGTTTCCTTAATATCTGAGAACACGTTATCGTTCGGTTTGTCAGTAGTCGTACTTTGAACTATTTGTTTCAACGGTTCAACGATCGGTTGTAAAGTCGTTCGCAAATTCGTCTCAGCCGTCATTTTCCCAACTTTCAACGCTAAATACTTTTTACGTATGGTATCGCTGGTCTTCGCTATTTCGTTCACGATCGAAGCTCGCAGCTTCTCCTTCTTTTCCTTTTTGGCTGACATATTAGTTGCGCAAGAGAGAGAGAGAGAGATTACAGCCACGATACAGCACCGACGACTCTTATCAAGCAACTGTATTAGCTACAGTACGACAAACTCGTTAAATCCACGTCTGTAACGACCGCGATTCGCAGGACTGTCTTTATCGATTACGAGAAATCCATACTTCTTTCGCCAACAATTCGCACATAACGTGCTAAACGTCTCGAACGACATATCGGTATTTACATGATCCTGATGAATGTGACGTAAATTCATGGTATCCTGTTTGAACAGAATCAACAGATTGGCATTGTCACGAATTAAATGTTTAGGTATTCTCGCGTACGACTGACCCAGGTAGAAGCAATCGATGCGCGAATGTCTACCCATCGCGAAATTCTCTCTCATGATATCCTGCTCGTCGCACGCCACGTCGTCGAAGATAAATATCGAATCGGGCCGTGCCTCTGTGGGGAGGATTACGTCGGCGTTGTCCGCGAACGCGAAGTATCCCACATCCTTCCCCACGGATGAGAACAGTTTGCTCAAGTATCGATATTTTGGCTGATTCAGCGATTTCGAGTACACGTAGACATTGGCGAATCGTAGCCCGTTCGCGCTCTCTAGCAGGCTAACCATAACGTTCGTTTTACCACATCCTGACGGACCGCTTATGACGCATCGTACATTGCCTGGTAACAATGATCCATGTTTCCGCATCGTCTCGTCACAATCGTCGAACGCGCGACACGTTGGAACACGAATATCCAAAGATTGCCTCACAAAACGCATGTTCTGATTGATTCGATGAGTGGGGTGGGTGGGTAGTATTTATATGACAGCTCGAACACCATTAGTATCAGTCACCCTAAAGGGTTCGCTTCTTTTAAAGAGAGAGAACGCAGAAAAATATAGCTCATGCGTGTGAATCATCGCTCAAAACGGTGTCTCGGTTCGCATACGGGTAAGGGATTCTTAAACAGAGCTATAAACGCGTTGCCGTTCGAATTACATATACCCGGTTATCAATTCTGCGGTCCTGGTACGAAACTGACCGCTCGATTAGCTCGTGGGGATCGAGGAATCAATCCGTTGGATGCAGCCTGTCGCGAACACGATATAGCGTATTCACGATACAAGGATCTTGGAAATCGTCACGCAGCCGACAGCGTTTTGGCAGATCGAGCGCTGCATCGAGTAACGTGTGGGGACGCAACGTTGGGAGAGAAGGTGTCTGCGGCCGCAGTGTTGGCAGCCATGAAAGCTAAAACGAAATTGGGCATGGGTCTGACAAAGAAAAAAGGTGAAAAGAGAAAAAAACAACGAATTCTCCCAATCGCCAAACGCGGTGGTTTTCTGCCGTTGCTGCTGCCTGTTTTGTCGGCTATAGGAGCATTGACAGGTGGTGCCGCAGGAGTAGTCAAAGCCATAAACGCTGCGAAAACTGCGAAGAAACAATTGCAAGAAGCGGAGCGACACAATCGTGCCATGGAGGGTCGCGGAGTATATCTCACACCGTACAAGCATGGAAAAGGTTTAAAGAGGGAAAAAAAAAAAAAAAAACGAAGAAAGACAACACAACGACAGATATCGAATTGATGATCATCTGTAAAGGATTACCGTATTTTCGCGGAGTTTTTATGCGTGACGATTTGCCGCTGCATGCGTGGGTAAACGAGCGGGGTATAGTCAATCTAGATAATAGTCGTGGACCGGGAACGCACTGGGTCGCCTATATAAAACGCGGCTCGCGCGTCAAATATTTTGATAGTTTTGGAAATCTTCGACCGCCGATTGAGCTGATTCGCTATTTCGGCGCGAACGCAACGATCTTATATAACCACGAACGTTTTCAAAACTACGACGAAAGCTTGTGTGGACAATTGTGCGTGCAATTTCTCCGAGAAACTACATTCTAAATTCTCTGGAAAGAGTCTCTCTCTGCACGATGCATGCAAAAAAGTCATTTACGCTCACGTTGTCGGGGAGAAGCAGCATACTATCGTCCAAGTACTTTCCGCCCATAGATCTGACCAATGGTGAATACGAGCTGGGATTGCTTGATTTACAAACTTATTACACGATACCAAACATCAGTGCCAACATCGGAAACAATCGATTCTACTTCGGTGAAAAAGACGAGGAGATCGTCATCCCCGACGGTTCGTACGAATTGGAAGCAATCAACGCATACTTGAGACGTGAAATACACGCGCGATATCCCCCCAAAAATGTTGACAAGTCATCCGCCGCCTCCGATATCGAATATCCGCTGGTCCTACGAGCGAACAACAACACCATGAAAAGCGAAATTATAAGCAAGTATCAAATAAACCTTACAAAGCCTCGCAACGTGGGATCTATTCTAGGATTTTCCTTGAATCGTGTTTTGCCGCCGAACGCGTGGCACACGTCGAACACACCTGTGAATATCATCAACGTGAATATCGTACGAGTGGAATGCAACGTAACCACCGGATCATACGACAATGGTAAACTCGTTCACACGATACATGAGTTCGCGCCTCAGGTACCACCAGGGTATAAATTATCGGAAACGCCCGCACGAGTCATTTACCTTCCAATCGTTGCACGAGTAATTGATGATTTAACGATTCGCATAGTTGACCAATCCGGACGTTTGATTGATTTTCGAGGTGAAGAAATCACGGTGCGACTACACGTGCGACGAAGCAATGCTAATTCATAACAATACGACATTCCATACGTTGAACAACACCAGCAGCAGCAGCAGCAGCACATTGAATCGCAAGAAAGTAACCGTGAAAAAAAACGTAAAGTCGCCGATACGTAAGAAATTAACCGTGGAAAACGCAAAGTATCTACAATTTTTGGGATTTATTGTTAAAAAGTGAGAGGAAAAACACACAATCATGTTCAACGATATTTTGAACATCTCCGAAGCACCGGTTTTCGACAATCGCATAACGAAGATTGAGCTGCACACGTACAATCCGTACGCCAACACGACGTTTGAAAACAGTGATGAAATACGGATACCCATTCAACAACAAGACCTGTACACGCTTCCGTGTAAAAGCTTCCTATACGTTGAGGGAAAACTTAGTTTACCGGGAAAACTCGAATTACCGGTTGGAGCAGGAGAATCCTCCATCGATGCGGCAACTCTCGAGAACAACGCCGTTGCGTTTATGTTCGAAGAAATACGTTATGAATTGAACGGAGTGGAAATCGATCGGTCCAGAAATCCTGGTGCAACGACAACTTTGAAGAATTATGTGAGTCTGTCCAAAACGAGAAGCGACGCGTTGTCCAACGCTGGTTGGCTGTATGACCATGATCGGCGGAAGCAAACGGCAACGACCACGGCTGCGATTAATTTCAACTTTTGCGTGCCTATGAGCGTTTTATTAGGTTTTTGCGAAGATTACAAACGTGTTGTGATAAATGCTCGACACGAATTGATTTTGATCCGCTCGCGTACCGACGCAAACGCGTTATTCAGTACTTCCGACAACGTGAAACCTATTCTGGATCTGTACAAAATTCAATGGCGAATGCCACACGTCGCATTGGACGAAATACATAAGCTGTCCATGTTACATATTTTAGACAATGATAGACCGATCGGCATGAGTTTTCGATCATGGGATCTGTACGAATATCCTCTGCTACAGACGACTACGAAGCATACATGGGCGATAAAAACGGCTCAGCAAATGGAAAAACCGCGATACGTGATATTCGCTTTGCAAACCGATCGAAAGAATAACTTAACGAAAACGGCTACGCGATTCGATCATTGCACATTGACAAATATTCGGCTTTACTTGAACTCGGAAACCTATCCGTACGATGATTTAAATATAGATTTCGAGAAAGGTAAATACGCATTGCTCTACGACATGTATGCAAAATTCCAAGAATCGTACTATGGAAACGGTGAGGCGCTACTCAACGTCTCAGATTTCCTGCGATACGGCCCGCTCGTCGTTCTCGATTGTTCTCGACAAAACGAAGCGCTAAAAAATGGCACGGTCGACGTGCGAATAGAATTCGAATGCCGAACCGACGTCCCCCCATCGACAGCAGCCTACTGTTTGATGATACATGACCGCATCGTGGAGTACAGTCCACTGACGAACATTGTTAGAAAAATTACTTAAACCGCTCTTATGTTATAAAATATATATACTTTATCAAATAAAGACAAAATTATGTGAATGATCTTTTTATTTAAAAACAATTCTCCTCCTCCTCCTCCTCATACATTTAAACTCGTATTTATTAAAAAGAAAAATTACAGTAATAATATCACTCTTGCACCATAGAGCGAGTTATGGTGGTAGGGGGGGTATTCATTATAAATATCTCGCCACGTCGTCGTGCGAAGCTGTGTCATACGAAACGTCTGGGTGGTCCAGTGTGTTCTTTTTATCATCCTGCCAACAATTTTTATATTATCAAGTGATCACTATACAGGATATTGTGTGTTCAAAGATCTTCTTCAATTGTAAGTACAAATAAAAATTAAAAAAATAATTGAAATCTATTTAAAACTTCTTTATATAGATGAATCAAATCACATAAGTGCTCGACATGGATGGCTTCATGATTGAGAAGCATTTTGTGTGTAAAGAGCTTGCAATTATCAATGTGTGTTGTGATGGTGCAGCAGAATTAGCAGAATTTTTAGTAGAAAAAAATTTTAATGATTTGTCAAACGCTGACAAAAAGTCTGCGTGGTACGTTAGCAATTTTATACACGGGATACCATTTCAAGATTTCGGTAACGAAAAATATCATCAGAAAGATATATTTGACATAATTCAAAATTTTGTTCACGAATATAAAAACCCCACCATAGCATACAAAGGGGGGCATGTTGAAAGAGACATCCTTCAACGTATGCATATAAATTCAGTAAATTTAGAAAATTTTGGATGCCCTAAATACGACATATTAATACAGAACCCCGTTTATAAAATTGCTGACACACCATGTCGACTTCATTGTTGGCGTTCGGCAAACCCTGTGAAGCCGTACCATTGCAGTATGCGCGAAGTGGAAACATTTCGCGCATGGATAAACAATCGCAAAAAATGTAAAGTATTAGTTTATAAACAAATACATTTTTGAATTTTTCCTGCGAGTTAAAAACATGAATGTGACACCTCTTTTTACATTTTTGATTTTTCACAGCGTTTCACAATGATTCAAAAGTCTGAGGCAACCGTCATACCAATCGATCACACACCACCACCACCCGATTATCGTCTCGAACGCGATAGGCTTCAAAGTTTTCACAACTGGCGTTACTCACACATCGTCCAACCGGAGAAACTCGCCGCCGCCGGATTTTTTCATCTGGGTGACGAGGATTTCGTTGAATGTTTCGAATGTGGCATACAGCTGACTCGATGGGAAGTGTATGACGATCCCATGAAAGAACATCGCTTCTGGTCTAAATTCTGTGGATACGTGTGCGGGGTGAACTGCGGCAACGTGCCGATCGGAGTCGACCCGGATACAATCCAGTCAAACCCCCGCGGTATAGACGTTTGTGGAATTATCAAAGAATCGTCGCTTAATGGTAAAATAAATTTTCAAAAAAATATAAAGTAAATCTTAAAAGAAAAATATGCTAACTTATATAATGTGTCTGTTTGCAGGAGAACAAAAATGAAGAAACGTTAGTTTAAAATATATACTTTTTATTAAAATGAAGTTATAAAATTTTTTAAGGAATTGACATTATTATTCGGTGACAGTAGTATTCTGATTGACATTATTTTCGGCGGCATTCTGAAAGAAAAATGTTTTAATTATTAATTTTTAATTAATAAAATATATACAATTATTAATATATTACTCACAATATCTACATTCTGATTGGTATTATTTTCGGCAGCATTCTGAAAGAAAAATGTTTTAATTATTAATGTATTAATTATTAATTTTTAAATTAATAAAATATATACAATTATTAATATATACTCACAATATTTATGGTTGTCACCTTAACCGCCGTCGCATACTCCTCATCCCATTCTTCCATATTAATTTCATAACGCTTCATTGCGTAGCGCCACCCGCCGATAAACGCTGCTCTCTCCTCTGCAGAGTTGAATGTCTATTGATAAATACTTGTCCAATAAACAATAAATAATATATATTATATCACATGTAATATTTCTTTATACTTACAATCAACTCCATAACCTCGCTAAGTGGTAGATTTTCATCTATGTAATAATTTGCCATGATAACGTCCGCACTAATTCTGTACATGAGCGTCGGCAACACCCATTCTTTTAAACACATATCCCCCTCCAGAAAAGATGCGGCAAAATGTCCGCTCGCAAGATTAAAAAAACGTTCGTTGCAGTAATCTCAAACTCGTGAAATGCATGTTTCAATTAACGCTACGCTAAATCGAGAGAACTGATAACGCTGATGTGTCCAAATGTCTCGAGGCTTGGACAACTCGACACCCAAACCGTGAAATGGATACCGCTACTACAACTCGCTAGATTAGAAAAGGAAAAGACGTCTCGCTTTGCAACTCGATACCGGCCCGCGAAAGGATGCCGCTACTACAGATTATAAAACGCTCATCTTACATCTTGAACGATATAAACAATGTACTGAGTTTGGACGCGTTCGAGATTCTATGACTCTCTCTCTTACATCGTGAACGGTCTCTCTCTTTCTTTCTCACATCGCGTTCAGGTCAATCGTCTTAAACGATGGGTAGGAACGACGTTCGAACACGTTCGAACACGTTCAAGGTCAAGTCTTCCTGGAAAAGCATGTGTTCCCCAGGGGTATCATATTACATCTGTCGTAGGTACAATAGGAATGCATCGAGTAGATAAGAGGAAACTATATACAGCACAGATAATATGGTCTCGCTATGTTCTTAAACCCCCCCCCCCTCCCCCACTCCCCGCAAACAATTATCTTCTCGATGTATCATATTCGTGAAGCACGTTCGAAATATCATATTCGCTAACCCCCTCCCCCCCCCACCCCCCGCAAAGATAAGACACATGGACAATTATCTTCTCGATGTATCATATTACATACCACGAAAAACCCCCCTCCCCCACCCCCCGCAAACTATGCTCGCACTATAAGGCACACGGTGCCGGTAAGGTAGGAATCTACCTACAATGATAAGTCTGATCATAGAATCGGCCTTATATTCCTACTTATCATTTTTACACAAAGAAACATTTCTCAGTTACTTTTAAGGCTCGGTAGGTTTAGAGTATTGAAACGTCGTCATGCAGAAGAAAAGTGTCGTGGATGGGAAAAGAAACTTTATATATTTCGGCTGAAGCGCTTCGGGCTGCCCGAGTGCTTCGAGCTGCCCCGTGGTTTCGTGCTGCCCGGGAGTGACTCGACGTCGTCGGGCAGGTTCGGAAAGAATCGGACAAGTTCGGGCGAGCGAGTTATCGCGATACCCGAGATTCAACTCTGCGTTCCCGCGAACTTGTCCGCTTCTGTCCGAAACTAAATTGAATGTTATCTCTTCCCTTAATGATTTTAATAGAGGAGAAATCATATATTGACATCTTCAATTTTAAGAATTTTCCAACAACTATCAATTTCATCTACTCAATTTTGCTATAAATGCATAATGATCCGCAGTCTATCCATGACACATCAGACGGCCCGAGAGTGGCCTGACTTCGTCGAGTGATTTGAGCAGTTGGTGAATTGAAAATTATAGTCAACACGTGTTGGTCGAGAAAGTGTCGACTTCAAGCTCAATAGTAATGACCTGTTATTAATCTATCCATATAGAACAGCCCCGGGAACGTCACTGAAAGAAATCGTGTGTATCGAGTTGGGTCTGCCTAGTCCCACTACAGCCGCGCGCCTGAAGTCTCAATGTTCTGACATCGACGGTGCACGCTACGTAGTACATGTATGTGTGGCCGCTAGGGGTGTGCGGGCCGCACGATTTTCAGACACAGAATCTGGCCTGCAGGAGCCTAGCCGTAGCCAAATTCTGTGTCCGATCGTACCCTCACTCTCTCCAGCTCCGGGAACGGCAGAAATCGGGTCTATCGGGTTGTGGGTCTCCCTAGTCCTACCACAGCAGCGCGCCCGTAGTCTCAATGTGTTGACTTCGATGGTGCACGCTACGTAGTATGTGTGGCCGCTAGGGGTGTGCGGGCCACACGACTTTCAGACACAGAATCTGGCTGCAGGAGCCTAGCCGTAGCCAAATTCTGTGTCCGAGCGTATCCTCATTCTCTCCAGCCTCGGGAACGGCAGAAATCGAGCCTATCAGGTTGTGGGTTTCCCTAGTCCTAGCACAGCCGTCGCGCCGAAAAAATTAATTAAATCATGCTTTTCATTGACAATTATGATACATAACATATTTAAAAAAATACTGAACACGGTGAAAATAATCGTTAAACATTTGTACCTTTGATATGCGCGATCTTACAGGTCTCACAAGGTTCCACTTCCTAACAAGTAAGGATCTTTTCGGTGAACCTTCCACTATGTAACGTGACAAAAATTATTTCCAAGTGGGTCCGGGTCTTCAAGATATTGTTATCTGAAGACATCCGCGTCGCGTTATCCTGTCCGCGCTCGGACGTAATACAGCAGAATTGTGAGCGATCGTTAGACAATACCGCGATCGAAATATGTTTTTCGCGAACAATTGCTGAATGATCTGATCATGGCTTCGCGTTTTCGCAATTCGAAAAGATCGGCAGAGCAACCAAACATAACGATTTTAAAAAATACAGGACGTCAAGTAGTATAAAAATGTCAAGGATCACTACAAATCACGGCACAATTTACCGACTGCTAATGTTTTTGACAATGATGTACCACAATAAAAAATTCTGAAAAAAATTGACAACACTGCCTGTTATAGTAATTTATCAGGGAAACAAACACTAGAATGGCATGTTTTCATATTTTGGAGAAAAAAATATTTTTCCGTACTTTTTGGGGGGGTTTTTCATTTTTTACGACCACAGTTTGCAACAAAAAAAATCTGAAAAAATTTTCAAAAATGCGTCTTACGATACAAAATATGTCACATTTTTTTCAGATTTTTAAAGCGCATTGAGACCGGAAAATGCGCTGAAGAGCACAAAATCGTTGAATTTTTGCTCAGAGGGGTTTTTCTTGGTCAGCTTTCGAATGGTTCAATAACCACTGAAAAACCTCCAAGGGCAGTTTTGATGATCTTATTCGGCTAGGCCCTTTAAATCACTCTGACGGCTCATCGAAAAAGACGTAGAAAAAGAATTAGCTTAAATTTTTCGGCTCCATACAGTTAATGGTCGAGATTGAAAAAATAATTTTGCAATAGCCCAATGCTTTCCGAATAAAACCCCCGAAAAAAGTGTAGCTCAATCGGATTTCAAAAAAAAAAAAATGATTTCATTACTTTTGTTGACAAAAAATTCGAGTTTTTGCAAAATACTGAGATGGTAGACAAACTTTGAGACGAGATTTGAAATAAGCGTGGAAGAATCTACGGGAAATGATGTACAGCATGTTGCAAAAAAAGCTTTTCCATTCGTGGTATTGTGAAAATCATAGTTTTACTAAAATTGTGCTGGTTTAACGAATTTTGTCG
Source organism: Lasioglossum morio (assembly GCA_916610235.2). Lineage (NCBI taxonomy): Eukaryota > Metazoa > Arthropoda > Insecta > Hymenoptera > Halictidae > Lasioglossum > Lasioglossum morio. The sequence goes on from CAKAJA020000455.1 coordinate 1,112,281, forward strand.
AGGTTAAAAAACGTTCGTACTATAATCTCCCTACTTTCCCCATATTCTGCAAAGTTTGAGCTTTAATTTAAAAAAAAAATCATCGTTCTATCTCTTTTCTATCGAAAGTTCTTTGATTTTAACACAGAATTCATCGGGTTGGCGACCCGGCGGTGAGAATCCTTGCAGCGACCCTATATCAGATGTCACCTATAAGTACAAAATTATTGCATTGATTCTTAAAGAATATTATATTTTTTAAATTATACAATAAACTTAATAAAATGTATACATACTCTTCGGGTCCTTTTCTCCCTGTTTAAATTTTTTCCTCAACGTGTCTGCCTGTAATCTGTTGATGGCAGGAACACTCGACGATCCCTGGTCACATACAATGGCAACAACTCGTAGGCCAGTTTTCTTCAGTGCTTTCACTATATTCTTGATGCACTGTAGTAATTGCGGTGTCTGCGTTTGTCCTTCACAATAATTATATGAAATGGGCATTTTCCACCCACTGTGTATCCCTCGTATCATGAAGACAAGGGCGTGATCGGCAAATCTTGACGTTCTTCTTGTGCCCCAATCTTCAAAGCCTATAATTTTGCCACTGTTAACGTCGTAGTCCACATGAGGCTTCAATGACATCTCGTCCCACATCAGTATGCAGAACTTTTCTTGATCACTCATGGAATCCGCTTGACGGTGGAGATGCTCCATGATAACTGGTGATACTCCAGTCTGGACTGGAATTTTCCTTAGCATCTTCTTCAGTGTAACTTGACTTGGTAAATTAGACAGTGTCCTCAGAAGCTTGTATGACTTCGGCGACTGCTTCAGAAGTGCTAAGGCCAATATCTTCTCATCCGTTGTGTAGCGCCTTCCCTGAAGACATATTTCATAAAGTTATAAATAAATTACAATAAAACAATACAATGAAAATACAGCATATATTACACAGCAGCAATAAATAGTTAAAGGACAGATGTAGTCATATAGCCATATCCAAACGCAAAACCTATTGGGTCGTTCCCAAAAGCTATTGGGTCATTCCATGCAAAATCCAACACTCTTTGGAGGACCATCTCGAATGCTGTTCAAATTTCAACATGCGCAGACACCTGTGTGCAACTTCAAGCATGTGAAAGAGCGTGCACAAGAATCTTACAATTGTAATAATTACCTTTTTTACTGTCTGCATTACATCATATTGATCCATGTAAACAGTAATAGTTATATTTATTAGTTTCTTCAACATAACGTGTCTGATATGTTGTGGCAAATTGCATTAGCTGTAACTGCTGGATAACTCGATGTTATTAACTATATCTACATTCTTACTTACCTGTGGCTTACATCTGGATGTACGTAGCTGCATCTCGATGAACATCCTCTGGGTGGTAGATAGATTTTCAAATCTATTTATCAGACTGGATTCTGATAACGTTGTTGCTCGTTTCAGTTGTGCTTTTAAATCTTTCCTCTTCTTGCGTGCGTAATTGTTGCGTTTCATTAATTTCTTCACAACGCTGTATAATTTAGCTGCATTTGGAGTCAATTGGCACCTCTTCAAGTTGTCCTGCAACAGTACACTTTGGCTCTTCTGTGGGGCTGAACACTGTTCTAATTGTCCTGATGTACTTGGACCAGCTTCATTTTCCAGCGGTGTAGCAGAGGCTGGACATTCTTCTGCTTCCATATATTCATATGCATATTCCATTTCATAACTTTGCACTGGCAAATGCAAAGTTGGAATTGCATCATTTTTCAATTTGCTTCGCTGGGCAAAGCACAGGTAGGAAGTTTCTTCAAAGTGTCTGTAACACACCCTGTACTTGCGCCTTTCAGTGCTTGTCAGTTTATTTATGACAGGACACTGAATTTTACTAGCCCAAGAGTCTGATTGTTTGACGTATTTGGGAAAGTAATGCCCTCGGACGGTCACACCCGATGAACACTGTGGAACGCAACACGTTTTCACCATTTTGTTCTTATGTCCAAATGTTCTGCACTTTATGTCTCTTATGCACTTAAATGTTTTTATGCACTTGTTTCACTTTTTCTTCTTGCTGCTGCACTCCTTTGCTCCTCACTATCTACTATCCTAAAAACAAACTTAAAAATTTTTATAATTTACGCACAAAATTCGAAAAATAAGCTCCAAAATAAGTTTGCTGAGTGTCGCTCAATTTTAAAAAATTACTTCTAAAATTGATTTGACAATGAGCAAACTTCTTTCTTTCAAGCTTATTCTTCAAATTTCTATGTAGCTGTAGATGACTGAAATATTAAAAAATTAATAATGTCAAAGTCGCAGTGTCCACAGTCCACAACTGTCTAACTGTCCACAACTGTCCACAACTGTCCACAATAACGTATTTAACGATATCAATAATATTTGATAATATTGAGACACAGCACGTGAAGCACGGTACAGCGGACATTGAATTTGACAATTGACGATTGATTTTAGCGGCACTAGTCAAATATTAGCGCCAAATTGCGTCCAATAGCGCCAAGGAACTCAGTCCTGTCATGTCCAATCACAGTTAGTCACGTGACACATCAATGATAATACCACCCATGTACTGGTTATAATCTATAACAGTATTGGGTTTTTTTATGCGATCTCCTGTAATCCTATCAATTTTTGTTGATTCTTCCAAACGGGGAATATGTACTGTAGTCAGGGTTGATACTACTCTTTTATCTTTCCATACACACAACGCCATTCTCTTATTGTACCGTACTAGCATATCTCCTTTCTTTAGTCTTTTTACATTTTTTATTTGTTCGTCACAAGGCATTGCTTTTCTTTTCAATCGAACAGTACCACACACATTTGTGCCATTTGTATGTAGCTTTTCATATAAAGCGGGAGAAGAGTCCAAGTTGTCGAAAAACATAGTTCTTCCTTGCTGTAATATATTTTTAGATAAATCCATTACAACTGAACCAGAGACTCCAAATGATTGAACACAGTATTCATGAAACTTTCTTCCAGTATAGAGTTTCATGTTGTAAACATAACTGGTTTCGGATTCACATAGAACGAAACTCTTTACTCCGAATCTTGCCCGTTTTGACGGAATAAACTGTTTGAATGACAGCCTACCCTTCCACAACATCAAACTTTCGTCAACCACAACGTACTTTCCTGGACGATATGCTTTTTGAAACCGCTCTACTAGCATGTCCAGAACCGGTTGTATTTTACCAATTTTATCATTATTTTGTTCATTATCTATATCGCTAAAATGTAGGTACTTCTGGATATACAAAAATCTTTTTCTGGTCATAATTCTTCTAACAAATAACAAGTTATAAAGTGTATCAGTACTCCAATACATGGATATTTTAGGAAGCCGAACAATGCCCATATATATACTAATTGCAATAAATGAATATATATCATTACATGTAATTTTATTAGAAGGTCTGTGCCTATACTGTTCTTTTTGTCTTCTATATTTATTTGTGTTTTCTACTATTACCCGGACGACATCCTCGTCCATAAAAAACTTAAAAATAGATGTAGCCGATGTATCCTGATTGTGAGTAATACCCGATTGTAACTGCACTCCGCTACAATTATCTGTATAGTTTATAATTGTTGGCTCGAAATTTTCGTTACCTCTTGCAATCTTCCATTGCCTTTCTTTTTCCAGCTTATTCAGCCTTTTCGATAACGGAAGTTCATCGTCAGACAGTGGATTATATAGATTACTAACGTGTGTTTCTCGTTGATCATCACTACTTTCACTATCACTTATTATCCTGTTTCTTCTTCTTCGACAGGACATCTTGTAACGTTCTGTCAACTAGTCAAGACTAAACCCCTAAACGGTGAATGCTGTGCTACCACTTCAATATTTACCAACATACTGCACACAATATACCACAAGCGATACAAGAAAGTGTAGATGAACATTGTAAACATACGCGTCTTGGGTACAAAATGACCGAACAGAACAGAAAATATTTCGTGTATAATGTCAAACCACTGGTGCTAGGTGGCGAGATATCTCGTCAAAAGCGTTTATCGGGAAGTATTGGGGCGCGAGATATCTCGTCAAAAGCGTTTATCGGGAAGTATCGGGGCGCGAGATATCTCGTCAAAAGCGTTTATCGGGAAGTATCGGGGCGCGAGATATCTCGTCAAAAGCATTTATCGGGAAGTATCGGGGCGCGAGATATCTCGCAAAAGGCGTTTATCGGGAAGTATCGGGGCGCGAGATATCTCGTCCAGGGTAACCAAAGGGTTAACTATACACAATGTGATTGTGGGCATATGATGGAGGACATCGATCATATCATATGGAAATGTCCAATATACGACAGAGAAAGAGGAGGGCTTCTAAGACTCTTTGCCAGAAAGGACATAGAACTAGAAGAAGAAGTCAACAAAATATTGAATAAATAGGATGATACCATCCTGAGGTCAATAGCGGCCTTTTTGTTAAAAATTGAGAAATCAATTTAATCTGATCAAAAAAAAAAAAGGAGGAGAGTACTCCGAGATGGTGCCTTAAAAAACATAAAGTACAAATTAAAGTACAAATTAAATTAAGACCAAAATTAATATACTATAGAGATAGAATATAGAATGTTTTCAGAGGAGTTTAATTTATGTTTAAATAGTTTTTAGTACATTTTAGTACATTTATATAAGACTGATTTAAGGAAGAAAGAGAGAAGGAAAAAAAAATTTCAGCTAGGACGAAGTCTAAAAGTATTTATGATAAAACGAACAACAAAGTGCAATGTAGAAATAAAATACGACTGACAAAAAGGAAATGGAGTAAGGAGTCATCTCTACAAAGGGACAAAATGGAAGCTAAATACCAAAGACTGATAGAAGTACTTATTTGTACCAAATGACAAATGTTCACTATATGAAGGAAAAACATAGAATAGCATAACTATTATTACTTACAAGACAGGTTTGCTTTGGGCAAATAGAGCTCCGGCTCTCACCAGCGCCATCTCTACGTACATGGCAGTACTTGTAGAGTAAAGAAGAAACAAACAAACAAACAAACAGCAAATTCCGAAGTGCAGGATAAATCTAAAAATAAAAATAGAATTAGTAAATATAACAGTCACGGTAATACAATCGAAATTGAAAATTCAAGGCAAATAATAGAATTAACGAAAATTGCGATTAGTTTGTAATTAGACCAGAACGATACAAATACTAGGAGATAGAACAGGACCGCGATTAAATTACGAACAAATACCGAAGTCGCGGAAAGAACGTAATGAAAACGAAAAAGATACAAGTCGAACGGACACGAGCGCGACACGCGTGCGAAGCGACACGTGCACCGTTCGAATTGTAAACAATGAAGCTAGGCGAGCCGCGTTCGATTGCGAGGGGAGCATGGGGCAGCGAACAACGATGCGATCATGCGAACCGGCGCGACAAATTAATTAATTTTCAATTAAAGAGGCAATTTCCGATCGTCTCGAAAACCACGACGACGATCGAGCCTCGATTACCGATCGACGAGCCACGGGAAACACCGCAAAAAAAAAAGAAACTTCGCATTCCCGGGGATCGAACGCGCGGAATATAAACGGGAAAAAAAGAAAAATAGATTAGTGTACGATATCCGCGAATATACGCGAAGAGATACATAAAACGAAATACTAAGCGGTCAAAGGCAACGGCGAATTGAATGGGCGGAGGTGCGAAACGAAAAATCGAAAAACGAAAATAGAAAAACGAAAAACGAAAAAGAGACGCGCGGACAACTAAGCCGGAAACGTTTGAGACAGCAAAGAACGAAAAGAGAGCGTTCAACAAATAGGGGAAACTTTGTAAAACGACAATAACAATAAACGCAGAATCAGGGGAAAAAGTTTGACATATACGAACGAAACACTGGGAAACAAACGGGAAAACAACATAGAGCAACGGTATAGCGTAGAAAGACAGCGGGGTCCTCTGTAAAAAGGAAAACAAAAAAGAAAATTAAGAGAGAGAGTCGAGCATAGGGTAAACGTAGGCCATAAAAAAGGGGTCATTGTTCATCGTTACGAAATGGCTCAGACGAACGGGCCAGCGAAAAATAGATAGACAGGCGAAACGAAGCACGACGTTGGAAAAATCAACACGTGTTACGTTTCGAACTCAAGCATGTCCAATTGAGATTGAGATTCCTCGAAAGGAAAAGCCAGACTAGGAGGATGAATACAGGATCTCTTTTAGGGCGGGACTTAACACGAAAATCTGCGCAAGCGTTCCAAACTCGCAAAGGCGGTCCTTACCCCACCCGCGAAAAACAGGAAGAAAGCGAGAAATTATAGATACGATGCAAGGAAAGAACCGGGAAAGACATATCAGTTCAAAGTCGAAGAAGATCGCGCGCGGATTAGACGAATAATCATAACGAAAAACTAAGTAGTGGTGTAGAGTCCCGCGATTCAAATGAAATACGCGACGCGCTGCAATTAACAATCGCGAGTAACTGCGAACAATCGCGATTAATTACGAACAATCGCGACTAAATTACGAATAATCGCGAATAATTGCGAACAATTGTGATTAATAGTGAACAACAGCGATTAAATTACGAACGATCGCGAATAAGTGCAAATAACTGCGAACAATCGTGAATATTTGAAAACAATTGTGAATAATCGCGGAAATGGACTGAAGTGATTGGTGTCAACGAGAAACGAAAGAAAGGACAGAAGACCTATCAAACGGGTCCGAAAAGAGGGAGAAAAACGCGACTACAGAATAAGGGATTGGCTGAGAAAGGTAGGAGATGTTGGGATCGTGATTGGAGAATTAAGGCCTTTTCTTAACAAAACAATGATAATATATTTATTATAAGATGTGGACTCTACACGTGGTTGAAACAGATTATGTCCTCACTCTCGATACTTTCTGTCACACGTGCGCACTCTCTGGATTCTCTCTAAGCAATAGCCATACTGTTCTCTCCCTACCACTCTCATGCTTACTCATATTCCATCTCTCTCTCTCTCGCACTCTTTTCATACTCTCTCTCATTCTTTCTATTCTTCCAGAACTTTCATTCGTCATACACACACACACTCAATAAAAACAATTACACACACACACTCCCCTCTTGTTTTTATTGATTATTTATCTCTATGATATTTTTAACGTTCTTTATAAACTTCGATGCGCTCAAGCCTTTAGTTAAGTAATCCGCTCTCATGTTTTCGCTGCGTACATGTGTAATACATATATTATTTTCTTTTACATTTTCTTTCACAAAACAGCACCTTCTATTTAACAGTTTAGATCTGGCTTTGTAGTTTCCTCCATTCGCCAGTTTCACTACGTTTAAACTATCGCATTTAATTTCTTTAAGTATTTCTATTTGTCCCGTTATTTCTTTTATCAACCTATCTAGCCAAATCACTTCTTTTACACCCTCTGTCATTGCCTCTAATTCACTCTCGGTAGAAGAAAGCGCTACAATTGATTGTTTCTTACTCCTCCAGTGTATTAGATCACCATTTCTATAAACTAAAAGACCTGTAAATGATTTCGCGTCTTTGGTCGCATCCCATGATGCGTCTGTATCACACTCTATTTTATTTCCTTCGCTCTTTTTACCAAAACATAATTTGTAATCAATTGTACCTTTCAAATATCTTAATACTCTTTTTAAGCTATTCATATGTAATTCTTTGGGATTGTGATTAAATTGTGATAAGCAAGTTATTGCGTAAGTTATATCTGGTCGCGTGTTCACGCTTAAAAACATTAATCTACCTACAAGTTCTTGATAATCTTTTTCATTACATTTGTTAGAATCTTCATCGTTTTCTAATTTTACGTTAACGTCTACCGGGGTCGATACACTATTACATTCATTCATTCCATACTTTTTTAACAATTTTTCAATATAATCTCTTTGGTGTATATAAATTTTTCCTTTTTCTTGTTCTATTTGTACCCCTAAAAAATTTTTCGCTATACCCATATCTTTGATATCTAGTTTTTCACCGATTTTTCTCATATAATATTGTTCTAATTTTTCGTCACTTGATACCACTATTATATCGTCTACATGGATGCAACAGAATACGAAATTTTTCCTTTCCCTCTTATAGAACACACATTGATCCTCTTTTGATTGGCATAATCCTGTTTTTATTAGTTCTTCCGTCATGTACTCGTTCCAGCATTTTCCTGCTTGCTTTAACCCATAAATACTTTTATTTAGTTTGCATACTGTGTTTTCTTCATATTGGTATCCAGGAGGTGTTTTCATGTATAGTTCGTTATCTAATTTTCCATGTAGGAAAGCAGTTCTTACATCGTATAATTTTATTTTCTTTCCCTTCTCTGCGGCTATGCTGTAAAATAGTCTTATGGTCTCTGTTCGGGCGACTGGTGCAAAGGTCTCGTCAAAGTCGTAGCCTGGGCGTTGTGCACACCCAATAGCTACTAATCTAGCTTTGTATCTCAACTCCTTTTTATTTGGGTCTTCTTTGATGCTGAATACCCATTTATTGTTTATCACACGTTTTTCTTTTTCATGTTGCACTATGTCCCACACTCCGTGTTTTTTCATGCATTGCATTTCCTCGTCCATAGCCCTTTTCCAATTTTTCCATTGGTCCGAATTCTTAGCTTCTTCGACATTCCTTGGTATTTCTCTTTCAGTCACGTGCATAGCTGAGTTTTTATTTCTAACTCTTGATGATCTCCTTACATTATTTTCTTCGTTTTCTCTCTCTCGTTTTTCTCTTTCTAATTGTTCGCGAATCTTTATTATTTCCCACGTCGATCCTTTTGGTCTTCCTCTCTTTTGTGGTATTTCTGCTCTTTCATTGTCTTGAGTTTCTTCGTCATCTCTTACTTCTTCTATTCTCATGTTGTTTTCATCTCCTTTTTCTTCATCTCGTTCATCGATATTTTCGTTTTCATTCTCTGGTTCACTTGCATCGTTATTATCTCTTGAATTGTCTTCTATATCTCTTTCTATTTCACTCTCTTCATTTTCTTTTTCATCGTCTATTCCCATAATAGTTAATTCTATTATTTCTTTTTCATTTTCATTTATTTCCGTCAATTCCTTCTCGTTTAATATGTCGGTCCAGGTTTTTTCTTCATCAAATTTGACGTCGCAATCACATAGGATCTTTTTAGTTTTCGGTAAGTATATTCTGTATGTATTGTTCGTCGCATATCCAACAAAAATTCCTCTTGTAGTTTTTGATTCAAACTTTCCTCTTTTTGTACCCTTTTCCAGTGCGTAAGCGACACATCCGAATCTTTTCATGTATTTAATATTTGGTTTTCTACCTTTCCACAACTCGTATGGTGTTCTACCATGAACTGACGACTTCACTCTATTCTTTATGTGCACTGCAGTGCACACTGCCTCTCCCCAGAAGCTCATGGGTATTCTTGAATCTGATATCATCGATCTCGTTATCTCAATAATAGTCCTATTCGTCCTTTCCACTAGTCCATTGCACTGTGGTGTCCATGGTGGACTGTATTCATGTTTTATTCCTCTATCTCTCATCCATTCATTTAGGTCGCCGTCGACGAATTCTCCACCGTTGTCGGATCTTATAGCTTTTAACTTCATTCTTGTCTCGTTTTCCTTTTGTATTACTAATTTCTTTAATATCTCCTTTGTTTCACTCTTTTCTCGTAGCAATTCTACAAAAATGAATCTTGAATAATCATCTACCACGGTTAAGATATATAATTTGCCTTCCATCGTGGATGGCCTGACTGACCCTATCAAATCAATATGCCACAAGTCCATTATATTTACCGTTCTTTTTGCTTCGAGCCCATGATGTGTTTTCCTATGCGCTTTCCCTTCTACACATGAGTCACATTGTTTGTCCAATTTATTTGTTTCTTCCATCCCGATCACCAATTCCTCCTTTCTCATTTCTTGGATCAGTTTTTCATTGACGTGTCCTAGTCTTCTATGCCATACACGTTTATCCATGATGACTGCTGCTTTTTCTCCACTCGCAATATTTCCTGGAACGTAATATTCATTACCCTTGCGTTTAGCCTTCATGCACACTCCACTGTCGTTTCTGTATATGATAGCACCTTCCCTATCAAATTGCACTTTAAACCCTTTATCAGTAATTTTCGCAACAGACAATAAATTTGAGTTCAAATCGGGGACGCATAATACATCAGATAATCTTATCCTACCTTTTTCATTTGTTTGGTCTAGTACCACATCTCCTATCCCACTCGACTTTAGTTTTCTCCCTTCTTTATCTGCTACAGTAATTTCCCTATAATCGCTTCTTAATGTCTCAAAGATGTCAATTTCACTCGCCATGTGGCTTGTTGATCCTGAATCTAGAAGCCACTCACTATCTATATCGCTATAGTCATTTTTATACCCTTTTTCACCGCAGTTCCTATTTATTTCACTCGAACTCGCGTCATCACTCTCGTGTCTAATTTTTCTCACACTCTCTCTAACACTCATGACAGTCTCATTCGGCCTTGTCGCTGTTCCTCTTCTTATATATCCTCTTCCTCTGTAGTTCATTTGGTAGTTCCCTCTAAATCCTCTTCCTCTCATTGTTGCCATCGATTTCGGTTTCTTGCACTCCTCTGCAACGTGTCCAGTGCCATAGCAATTGAAACATTTCTGTTTCGCATAACACTGATCAGCAAAGTGTCCTCTCTTGCCACAATTGAAGCATTTTATCTCTCCAATTTTGTTCTCCTTTACTCTCCTCACGTTCTCTCTATCCCAGACCACATTTTCGTCTCTTTTCTTCTCTCTTCTCGTTTCTTCCTGTTTTAGTGCGTATCTCACGTCGTTGATAGATACATTTGCCTGGCTTTCCAGGATTCTTACATTTGGCTCAAATTCTGCTCGCAATCCTTTTAACAGAAACATCTTTAACTCAAATTCCTCAATACATTTACCTAGTTGCATGCATTGATTTTTCAACCCTTCGGCTCGATTTATATAGTCGTCCACGTGCTCCCCCTTCTTCATTTTGAGGTTAGATAGTTCACTCAGGGACTTCGTCTTCAATTGCTCTGGTTCCGCCGCCATATTGTATTTTACCATGTTCCATAAAGCTTCAGCGTTTCTCTCGTTACTGTATTTTAGCAATTGAGCCTCACTCATGGTATTAATCATAATGGTTCGAGCTGTAGAGTTGTCGTCATCCCATTTGTCCCATATCAGGAATTTCTTTTCATATTCCCTATCATCTAATTCTGGTTTTTCAGGTGCTTTTACACCCATAATCCTTTTCCACAGTTTTTTGGATCTCAAAATGCCCTCTATTTTTTCTCGCCAGACGAAATAATTCGTATCTGTTAATTTCTCGATCGATGCGATGTTCCACTGGTCGGTCATTTTTGCACGTGTTTCTTTTTCACTCGTATTATCTTTATATCACACTCCTTTTATTCTCCTTATATTCTCCTAACCACGCTCTGCTACCATTTGTTGGGATCGTGATTGGAGAATTAAGGCCTTTTCTTAACAAAACAATGATAATATATTTATTATAAGATGTGGACTCTACACGTGGTTGAAACAGGTTATGTCCTCACTCTCGATACTTTCTTTCACACGTGCGCACTCTCTGGATTCTCTCTAAGCAATAGCCATACTGTTCTCTCCCTACCACTCTCATGCTTACTCATATTCCATCTCTCTCTCTCTCGCACTCTTTTCATACTCTCTCTCATTCTTTCTATTCTTCCAGAACTTTCATTCATCATACACACACAGGAGAAAGGTATTGAGTAAATATTATTAATTTTATATGATTTGAGGGATTATATAGATTTAAATTGATAAAATTCATATAATTAGAGGGATTATATAAATTTAAATTAATGGAATTATGTACAATTTGAGAGAATTATTGAGTAAATATTATTAATTTTAATGATTTGAGGGATTATATAGATTTAAATTTATTAAATTCATATAGTTTGAGGGATTATATAAATTTAAATTAATTGAATTATACACAATTTGAGAGAAATATTGAGTAAATATTATTAATTTCATATGATTTGAGGGATTATATAGATTTAAATTGATAAAATTCATATAATTTGAGAGAATTATTGTATAAATATTATTACTTTCATATAATTTGGGGGATTATATAAATTTAAATTAATTGAATTATATACAATTTGAGAGAAATATTGAGTAATTATTATTAATTTTATATGATTTGAGGGATTATATAAATTTAAATTAATTAAATTATATACAATTTAAGAGAAATATTGTATAAATATTATTAATTTCATATAATTTGAGGGATTATATAAATTTAAATTATTTGAATTATATACAATTTGAGAGAATTATTGAGTAAATATTATTAATTTTATATGATTTGAGGGATTATATAGATTTCAATTGATTAAATTCATATAATTTGAGAGGAGTATCATGTAAATATTATTAATTTCATATAATTTGAGGGATTATACAAATTTAAATTAATAAAATTCATACAATTTGAGAGAATTATTGTATAAATATTATTAATTTCATATAATTTGAGGGATTATATAAATTTAAATTAATTGAATTATATACAATTTGAGAGGAATATTCTGCAAATATTATTAATTTTATATAATTTGAGGGGGTATACAAATTTAAATTAATAAAATTCATACAATTTGAAAGAATTATTGTATAAATATTTGTTTCTGTCCGTGGTCGACCTTTGCGGAGATCGTTCGGACTTTGGTTATTATGCACTGCGAGGTGCCTACTAGGGAATGGTTGCTCGAAGGACCACCTTCATGTGAAGGACTATTGCAAATGTTTAACAATAACTATTTATTTGATTGTACAAACTTGCGCGAGAACTGCTGCTACAAGGACTAAAGTGCGACGGAGCGAATCTACTATATTCTACCGGTTCTACGGTGCACAGTGCAGTCTGGTTGCAGTCTAATTGATTTCTAGTGGCGCTCTCGCCGGAGGACCGAAAAACTCTCCACTTAACACCTCGGTTCTCCTCCCTACTCTTAACAAATTCATCCCCACTCTTTGGGATGATTCGGGGGGTGGACGGTACCAAACTAAGGGTTTGTAACGGTCCGGAGATCTGCCAAGGCCAACATTTGGCGACCAAATCTTGGGTTTTCCGGGCATCTGGCAGCCAGACACGCCGTAGTCGCAAACACTAGTCCGCCACGCCGGACCCAAGGAACGAACGTTTTTTATGGTACTCCCTGGCAAGGACGGGATCGAAGGTACCCAGGTACGGACGAAAATAACGTGGCGATGACAGGCCCAAGCGCCGTAGCCAAATTATGAAAGGTCACGTACCGGGCCCATGTGCAAATAAGGGTATCCCTACCATAAAATCTGTCCGGCACGGCCGCTACATACCGCCCACCTTGAACTAATCGAGTTCAATAAAACAACAAAGCGCTAATAGGATGGACAGAGCCTGCGGTGCTAATCTAATAACTAAAAATATGAGCTACGCTACAGAGGAAATAAAACCTATTACTTAAGACAGTTAATAAATTAGAGTAGAACAAATAATTGTACGTGAACATAAAATATTATTTGTGACGATTGACACGAGTAATCGCATAACTAAAACTGACTAACGAAAAATAAAGACAGTGTAACACGCAAGATTATCTACATATATAAGAAAGGAAAACAAACGATAGCACACTTACAAAATTACCGAATAATAAAAATAAACTAAACACCTAAACGTATGCAATATTTATACTAGATGCTAAATTTAGTCAAAACGCAAACAAATCACACAGATCTATCTAATGAGGATTAAAGATATGTACAGACGAAACGAATAGGAACGCATTACACAACAGGATCGGATGGTTGTGCGGCGTCGGGTAAAACGCAAATCTTTGTCACGGGTCTCTTATAGACACCATTTGCAGTTCGGAGGGAGACCACCCTAGTGATGCCGTCATGACCAGGATGCAGCTCGGTGATGCGGCCCAACAGCCACTTCATGGGGGGCAAATTCTTCTCCTTGACCAAGACCATGGTCCCAATTCGGAGTACGTCAGCCGAGCCGACCTTCCATTTTTTCCGCTGTTGAAGCTCATGAAGGTAATCATGTCGCCACCTCTTCCAGAAATGCTGTAACATCTGCTGCAACAGCTGATAGCGATCTAACCGATTCTGAACTAAATCAGTGAGATCAGGTTGTGGGAATGACGTCAGCGCATCTCCAATCAAAAAATGACCAGGAGTCAAAGGATTGAGATCCAATGGATCACTGGACATTGGGTGTAGGGGACGTGAGTTTAACACTGCTTCAATTTGCGCCAATATAGTGGAAAGCTCTTCAAACGTTAGTCTTTGTTCACCAATCACCCGCTTCCGATGCAGTTTGGCTGATCTGATTCCCCTCTCCCACAACCCGCCAAAATGAGGAGCATACGGCGGAATGAAGTGCCATTCTATTCGTTCTTTCGAGGCAGCATCTATGATGGCATTCCTATGGTCGCTTTTACTGAATAAGTTACCCAACTCATTCAATTCATTAGATGCGCCTACAAAGTTTTTGCCATTGTCCGAATATATGTGATTTCATCTACCACGGCGAGAAATAAATCTATGCAAGCATTTTATGAAAGCATCGGTTGACAATTCCGCGGCCAGCTCGATATGCACAGCTTTGGTTACTAGACAAACAAATAGTGAGATGTATGCCTTTCGAGAAGTGCGACCGCGTCCCGAATCCTTTATTAGGAACGGACCGGCATAATCTACCCCGCAGGTAAAGAAAGCGCGCGATGGCGTAACCCGGGCGGCAGGTAAATCACCCATTTGGTAACTAATATCGGGGGGTTTTGACCTGAAGCAGGTAATGCACTGTCTTAGAACCTTTTTTACAACCCGTCTACCAGCAATTATCCAGAACCTTGCATGCAATGACGATAGAGTCTGTTGAAGCCCGGCGTGAAGTAAACGTAAATGCTCTCGTCTTATAATTAAAGTCGTTAAGGGTCCCGAATTTGGAAGGATTATCGTATGCCGTCGATTGTATTCTATTGGAGCATTACAAAGGCGTCCGCCCACCCTGACAAGTCCGTGTTCGTCAATGAATGGATTCAAAGAGGCTAATCGGTTACTCTTTGCCAATGGCTTTTTCAGTAATAACTGATCTATTTCTAAGCGGAAATGTAGCCCTTGAAACTGTTTAAACATTAATGGTCTCGACCATTTCTATCTCTGGAGCGGATATGGGACTATGTGATGAACTAATATTTCTGAAGTTCTTGATGCGAGTGTTATTCACAAAGCGATAACAGTATGCTAATACGCGAATTAATTTTTGGTATGAAGAAAACCTTGCAGCTAATTCTAAGGTTAACGGTGTACACGTGATTGGCGTAGACAATTGAATTGTTGATATTCTCCGCTTTTCAGGAATATCAGATATTGATGGTTCAGAGGCAGGCCAGGAGTTAGGTTCCTCTGAAAGCCAGGATGGCCCATGCCACCAGAGCTTATTGCATTGCAAATCTATCACCTTGGAACCACGCGACAGAAGGTCCGCGGGATTTTGAGTGGTCGGTACATGACCCCAATTTTCTACTATAGTGAGTTGTTGGATTTCAGCAACTCTGTTTGCGACAAATGTGTGCCAACGACATGGCCTACCTCTAATCCAAGCCAATGCAGTGGAGGAGTCCGTCCAATAAAATTCGTGTAACTCCCGAATTTGTAGAGCATGTCGCGCCCTGTCTACTAACTGGGCCAATAGAAAGGCGCCGCACAATTCTAATCGCGGGACGCTAAGCGTTTTGAGAGGCGCTACCCGCGATTTTGCACACAACAGTCGGCTGTCCCATTCGCCATTCACCGCGCGCGAGCGTAAATAAATAACGGCCCCGTAGGCCCTTTCGGAAGCGTCCGAGAAGGCATGAAGCTCAACATGCAATGTGTTATGCACCACGCGCCGCGGAACCTGTAGCGATGCAATGGTCAAGATTTCATCTCGAAAATCCTGCCATTGTGAGTGTAACTCGTGAGAAAGACTCTCATCCCATTCTAAACCCATTTGCCATAGTCTTTGCATTAATAGTTTTGCGCGGATTGTGAAGGGTCCGACAAGGCCCAATGGATCGAAGATTTGCGCGGTCTCGGCTAGTATGGATCGTTTTGTAATTCGAGGTCCATATCGATACGAGTTGGTATAGCCAAGTTCGTCAGACGATGAAGACCAGAGAAGACCTAATGTTTTGGCATCCTTGTCTGCCGCCTTGAATTCAATATTACTAGGTGTGTCATTGTCGTGAGTCATGGCTTTAGGGTCATTGCTAGCCCATTTTCTTAATGGGAAACCGGCCTGATCTAAAATTCGTGTCAAGATGTGACGGAGCTGTACGGCCTGCTGAAGGGTCTCACAGCCAGTTAACAAATCGTCAACGTAGAAATCATCCTTTATAACTGCGCTAACGTCAAGGTGCGATTGTTCGCAGGCCCTTCCTACTTCCCGAAGGGTCCGAGTGAGTAGGATATATACACGGGTTCTAACTCACAGTTATCATTGTAGGTAGGTTTCTACCTTACCGGCACTTTACCGTATAGCGCGAGCATATTTTTGCGGGGGGGCGGGGTGAGGGGAATTTTCATGGTGGTATTGCGTAAGCCGCCGTTCGTAGGCGAGGGGGAGGGGGAGGGGGGGGATTTTTAGTTTTCCAGGTATTGCATTTAAGATCAGCTTCCTGGTATTGTGTGAGCCTGGTATGTTTATATTATTGTAAACATCCTGTCGGCGGCGGGAGTCGCGATATCGGATCTCTGTTCTCGTTCGGCTTATCATTTTTTTAAATAAGCATCCTTTGATCCCAATTACATTTTCCAAGTATTGCGTTCGAGGCCAGTTTCCTGGTATTGCGTAAGCCTCATTCGTAGACGAGGGGAGGGGGAGGGGAGGAGGGTATCCATCGATATATCAATCTTTCCGAGGCATCATGCGTCTCCTCATCTGTATCGTGCAGGATGTAAGAGGACACTGTTTTATATCTGTCATCGCCATACAGCCAGTCGGCGTAAGATATCTATAGGTATGCCGAATTGGAACGTATAAACATCATTTAGCGACTGGTGTCGCGAGTTGCCAAACCATGATATCTTAATTGGTGTAGAGGGGTAAGAACGAACGAACGAAGATGCATATAAGAATGGGATGCTGCCCGCGCTCCGCATAATTATCAAAATGTTCATCGACGCGACAATTCAGAAGACGTTCGTGGTAGACGAGAATCTATCGCTGAAAGAGGCGATGGAAAAATTGGTAAGTATAAAGAAATATTATATGATATATATTATAGTATATTGATAGTTATTAACAAATATTTTATTTTATTTTTCCTCAGACATTTAATTCTCCAGAGGAGCGGGAGTCCTTCATCCGAGGGTGGCGATACGCAATCAGGCGGTACCACATTGACATTGAGGAATGGGACGAGGAGTATGCGGCGGCAATCAAATCGCTATTCATCGATACCGTGAGTATAAATTGATAATTTTTATATATTTATTAAATAATTAAAAATAATACATAACATTTTTTTGTTTTTTGTTTGCAGACTCAACAATGAAGCTTTGATTTTAAAAAAAAAAATCAATAGATTTTTAAAAATTTTATATTTAGAATTTTTTTAAATAAAACATCTTATATTCCATACATAGTTTTTCATTTTTTAAATTTCATTATCACGTTCGGGCGACGATTCTTTCGCGATTCCACAGGTATCCACACCGCGAGGATTTGGCGGAATGGTATCCGGATCGACTCCAAGCGGCACGTTGCCACAGTCCAGCCCACGGACATAACCGCAGAAACTGGACCAGATACGATGCTCCTTCATGGGATCATCGTCGTTTTCCCATCGACACAGACGTATACGGCACTCGAAGCATTCAACGCTGTGATCACCCAGATGGAAAAATCCTGCGGCAGCGAGTTTCTCCGGTTCGATGATACGTGAGTATCGCCAATCGTGAAAACTTTGTAGTCTGTCGCGTTCGAGACGGTAATCGTGCGGTGGTTTTGTGTGATCGATTGTTGTTGCGACGGATTTCGTAATCATTGTAAAGCACTGTGGGGAAAAAATCGAACGTGAAAAGAGTGTTTTTTGACTCGCAGAGGGGAAAATTCAAAAGATGTAGGCGCGCGTTTTTATAACTGATAGAGAGAGATACTTTACGTGTTTTTATAATTTCTAATCCATGCTCGAAATGTTTGCACTTCGCGAAGACAACAATGGTACGGTTTCGTTTTAACGTTTTTTTTCGGTCGCCAACAGTGAAGTCTGCGTGGTACGTCATTGGTAATTTCATACATGGGATCGTGAACTAGCACATCGTATTTCGGGCAGTTAAAATCTTCTAAATTTATTGATTTTATTTGCATTTGTTGGAGGATGTTTCTCTCGAAACATCCACCTTTGTAAGCCACAACAGGATTCGCGTAATCGCGCACAAAATTTTGTATAACGTCGAATATATCGCGCTGCCGATAGTTTTCAAAGCCAAAATCTTTAAATGGAATTCCATGTATGAAATTACTGACATACCATGCAGACTTTTTATCGGTGTCGGATAAACAACGAAAGTGCTTCTCCAAACGAAATTCGGAGAGTTCGAACGAGCCGTCGTCGCGACAAACATCGATCATGGCTAATTCTTTGCATATAAATCTTTTTTCCACAATGAAACCATCCATGTCGATTATTTGAGTGATTCGATCCATCTAAATAGAGAAAAGTTTTTCACTAGATTTTTTACATAGTTTTAAAATTTTTTTTTTATTGTACTTACCGTTGAAGTTGACCGAGCGGGTGATTAAGATCGCGATATATATATATATATATAACTTCGTATAGCGACTATGATTGTTATCGTTTGTGACACGCTATTTATAATGAATACCCCCCACCACCACCATATCTCGTTCTATTGAGAGAGGGGGATAATATTATTATTATTATTATTAGTTTAGTATGTATGTATGTATGTGTGTGTGTGTGAAAATTATTTTGAGATGATGTTTTTTAAAATAAAAATTATTTCATGAATATATGTCTCATATTTATTACAAATTCCTTACAATTCTTATTAATAGTATGTATATATGTATGTGAAAATTATTTTGAGAAGGTGTTTTTTAAAAATAAAATTATTTCATGAATATTTCTCTCATATTTATTGTAAATTCCTTTTTACAATTCCTTTACAATTCCTATAGAGTAATGCGAGTAAATGATAAAGCATATATTTTTATCGGTATAAACAGTTTAAAGTAATTTTTGAACAATGCATTTTTATCGGTATAAGCGGTTTAACTAATTTTTCTAACAATATTCGTCAATGGACTGTACTCCACGATGCGGTCGTGTATCATCAAGCAGTAGGCTGTGGTTGACGGGTGGACGTCGGTTCGGCATTCGAATTCAATTCGTACGTCGACCGTAGCATTTTTTAACGCTTCATTTTGCCGAGAACAATCGAGAACGACGAACGGGCCGTATCGCAGGAAATCCGTGATGTTGAGTAGCGCTTCACCGTTGCCATAGTACGATTCTTGGAATTTTGCATACATGTCGTAGAGCAACGCGTATTTACCTTTCTCGAAGTCGATATTTAAATCATCGTACGGATAGGTTTCAAAGTTCAAGTAAAGCCGAATATTTGTCAATGTGCAATGATCGAATCGCGTAGCCGTTTTCGTTAAGTTATTCTTTCGATCGGTTTGCAAAGCGAATATCACGTATCGCGGTTTTTCCATTTGCTGAGCCGTTTTTATCGCCCATGTATGCTTCGTAGTCGTCTGTAGCAGAGGATATTCGTACAGATCCCATGATCGAAAACTCATGCCGATCGGTCTATCATTGTCTAAAATATGTAACATGGACAGCTTATGTATTTCGTCCAATGCAACGTGCGGCATTCGCCATTGAATTTTGTACAGATTCAGAATAGGTTTCGCGTTCTCGGAAGGACTGTACAACGCGTTCACGTCGGTACGCGAGCGAATCAAAATCAATTCGTGTCGAGCATTTATCACAATGCGTTTGTAGTCTTCGCAGAAGCCTAATAAAACGCTCATAGGCACGCAAAAGTTGAAATGTATCGCAGCCGTGTCCGTTGCAGTCAGTTTCCGCCGATCATCGCCATACATCCAGCCAGCGTTGGACAATGCTCTGCTTCTCGTTCCGGACAGACTCACATAATTCTTGAGAGTTGTCGTTGCACCAGGATTTCTGGACCGATCGATTTCCACGCCATTCAATTCGTAGCGTATTTCCTCGAACATAAACGCAACGGCATTGTTCTCGAGAGTTACCGTATCGATGGGGAGTTCTCCTCCAGCCGCTAATTGAAGTTTTCCCGGTAAACTAAGTTTTCCCTCAATGTATAGGAAGCTTTTACACGGGAGCGTGTAAAGGTCTTGTTGTTGAATGGGTATTCTTATCTCGTCGCTGTTTTCGAACG
The DNA here is from genome assembly GCA_916610235.2 of Lasioglossum morio. NCBI lineage: Eukaryota > Metazoa > Arthropoda > Insecta > Hymenoptera > Halictidae > Lasioglossum > Lasioglossum morio. The sequence continues at coordinate 1,132,749 of CAKAJA020000455.1, forward strand.
TCGTGTTGGCATACGGATTGTACGTATGCAGCTCAATCTTCGTTATGCGATTGTAGAAGATCGGTGCTTCGGAGATGTTCAAAATATCGTCGAACATGATTTTACCTCTTACTTTTTAACAATAAATCCCAAAGATCGTAGATACTTGGCGTTTTCCACGGTTAATTTCTTACGAATCGGTGACTTTACGTTTTTCTCAGCGTGTAGTTTCTTGCGAATCAATGTGTTGCTATTGTTGTTGTTGTTGTTGTTGGTACAGGTGCTGTTGTTCAACGTATGGAATGCCGTATTGTTATGAATTAGCATTGCTTCGTCGCGCATGCAGTCGCACCGTGATTTCTTCACCTCGAAAATCAATCAAACTTCCGGATTGATCGACTATGCGAATCGTTAAATCGTCAATTACTCGTGCAACGATCGGAAGGTAAATGACTCGCGCGGGTGTTTCCGACAATTTATACCCTGGCGGTACCTGAGGCGCGAATTCATGTATCGTGTGAACGAGTTTACCATTGTCGTACGATCCGGTGGTTATGTTGCATTCCACTCGTACGATATTCACGCTAATGATATTCACAGGCGCGTTCGACGTATGCCACGCGTTCGGTGGTAAAACACGACCCATGGAAAATCCTAGGATGGACCCCACGTTGCAAGGCTTTGCAAAGTTTATTTGATATTTGCTTATAATTTTACTTTTCATGGTGTTGGTGTTCGCTCGTAAGATTAGCGGATATTCGATATCTGAGGTGATTGACGACTCGTCAACATTTTTTGGGGGATATCGTGCACATATTTCACGTCTCAAGTACGCGTTTATCGCCTCCAATTCGTACGAACCGTCAGGTATGACGATCTCCTCGTCGTTTTCGCCAAAGTAGAATCGATTGTTTCCAATGTTGGCGCTGATGTTCGGTATCGTGTAATAAGTTTGCAAATCGAGCAACCCCAGCTCGTATTCGCCATTGCTCAGTTCTATGGGTGGAAAGTGCTTGGACGACAGTACGCTGCTTCTCCCCGACAACGTGAACGTAAATGAATTTTTCGAATGCATCGTGCAGAGAGAGAGACTCTTTCCAGAGAATTTATAACACAGTTTCTCGGAGAAACTTTACACACAATTGTCCACACACGCTTTCGTCGTAGTTTTGAAAACGTTTGTGATTATTTAAGATGATCGCGTTCGCGCCGAAATAGCGAATCAACTCGATCGGCGGTCGAAGATTTCCAAAACTATCAAAATATTTGATACGCGAGCCGTGTTTTATATAGGCGACCCAGTGCGTCCCCGGCCCACGACTATTATCTAGATTGACTATACCTCGCTCGTTTACCCACGCGCGCGGCGGCAAATCGTCACGCATAAAAACTCCGCGAAAGTACGGTAATTCTTTACAGATGGCCATCAATTCAACATCTGTCGTCGAGTTGTCTTTCTTCGTTTATTTTTTTTCTTCTTCTCTCCCCCCTTTAAACCTTTCCCATGCTTATACGGTGTGAGACGTAACCCACGACCCTCCATGGCTCGATTGTGTCTCTCCGCTTCTCGCAATTGTTTCTTCGCAGCTTTTGCATCGTTTATGACTTTGACTACTCCCGCGGCACCACCCGTCAATGCTCCTATGGCCGACAAAGCAGGCAACAACAACGGCAGAAAACCACCGCGTTTGGCGATCGGGAGAATTCTTTTCTTTTTTCTCTTTTCACCTTTTTTCTTTATCAAGTCCATGCCCAATTTCGTTTAAACTTTCATGGCTGTGTTACGAGCCAGGGCCGTGAGCAGCACGAGTGGCCGGCGAAGGGTTATTACCCTGGGAATAAGGTATCAGTTTGTTAGTAGGTACGCGGACGAACCCAATGAGTAATTGGGGAGCCGCTAGGAATTTAGATGACGAGGACGAACCTGATACGAATTACGCAATCAGGGAGCCTCTAGGATTGGAGGTACGCAGACGAACCTGACGCGTTGGTCAGGGAGCTGCTAGAAATTGTGATTCTTCGTGAACGAACCCAATGAGTTATTGGGGAGTCACTAGGATGTTAGAACAGAGCACAGACGAACCTGACGCGTTGGTCAGGGAGCAGTTAGGATGGATGCAGACGAACCTGATACGAATCACGCAATCAGGGAGCTGCTAGGTAACGGACGAACCTAATGCGTTGATCAGGGAGCCGCTAGGTTATTGGGTGAGAGTACAGACGAACCTGATACGAATCACGCAATCAGGGAGCTGCTAGGATGCGGACGAACCTGATGTTTACCAGGGAGCCGCTAGGTGGTTGAGTGATAATACAGACGAATCTGATAAGTAATTGGGAAATCACTAGGATTGTTAGTAGGCCTCGCAACAAGTATAATTTAAATTGATACAATCCGAGCGGTAAGATTGTATCGTGTGGGATGTTCAATCATTTGATTAGGATTTTGGAATCAATAATTACGGGTTAAATGAGTTGATGCGAAATTATCAAGAACACAAATATATTCTATTTGAAGAATAATTACAGTTGTGTAAATGTCGCGTTTGAATAATGGGATTATATAAAAGTGTAATTACCTAACTAGAATGCTCGGTGTTAACGCACTGGCAATGCGGGGGTCTCGAGAACAACTGAAGAAATGCCTAATAGATTTTATACCGGACTCGCGGAATCTATATGGTTAAGTTTGATGCGAAGGGGAACTTTAGCCCGATCTCACTGGCAGTTGACTCTACGAGATGCAGCACGACGCGACACGATTCGTGACTACGAAAGTACTAGCCCGCGAGAGTGAAAATGCAAGGGTTTATATACCCCTGGAATGACAGGTGGCACTTGTCAGTACCCCTTAGTCATACTCGTATTTTGTCAACGGCCAGTTGGTCGTGCTTATGATTTGATTTTAAACTAAACAGATATGTAGTTTTCACTAGGGGTGAATCCGTGTATTTAATCTAGGACGGTTCCTGCCAGAGATGATTTTGAACATTTGTTCGTCATCCGTAACAGCTGCCAACACTGCAGCTGCGGACACCTTCTCTCCCAACGCAGCGTCTCCAGACGTTAGCCGATGCAGCGCTTGATCCGCCAAAACGCGATCGGCCGCGTGACGATTTCCAAGATCCTTGTACTGCGAATACGCTATATCGTGCTCGCGACAAGCCGCATCCAACGGATTGATTCCTCGATCTCCACGAGCTAATCGCGCGGGCAGTTTCGTACCGGGTCCGCAGAATTGATAACCAGGTATATGCAATTCAAACGGTAACGCGTTTATAGCTCTGTTTAAAAATCCCTTACCCGTATGCGGACCGAAACGTCGTCGTCGTTGTCGTGAACGATGATTCGCGCGCATAAGCTATTTTTCTGCTCTCTCTTTTTTAAAAGAAAAGAACACGTTCGGAGGGGTGGGGGGTACGAAGAGTGACTGATACCGACGGTGTTTGAGCTCTCGTATAAATACTACCCGCCCACCCCCCTCATCGAATCAATCGGATCATGCGTTTTGTAAGACAATCTTTGGATATTCGTGTTCCAATGTGTCGCGCGTTCGACGATTGCGACGAGACGATCCGAAAACACGGATCATTGTTACCATGCACTGTGCGATGCGTCATAAGCGGTCCGTCAGGATGTGGTAAAACGAACGTTATGATTAGCCTGTTGGAAAGTGTGAACGGACTACGATTCGCAAACGTTTACGTGTACTCGAAATCGCTGAATCAACCAAAATATCGATACTTGAGCAAACTGTTCTCATCCGTGGGGGAGGATGTAGGCTACTTTGCGTTCGCGGACAACGCTGACGTAATCCCCCCAGCAGAGGCAAGGCCCGATTCGATATTCATCTTCGACGACGTGGCGTGCGACGAGCAGGATATCATGAGAGAGTATTTCGCGATGGGTAGACATTCGCACGTCGATTGCTTCTACCTGGGTCAGTCGTACGCGAGAATTCCTAAACATTTAATTCGTGACAATGCCAATATGTTGATTCTATTCAAACAGGATACCATGAACTTGCGTCACATTCATCAGGATCATGTAAATACCGATATGTCGTTCGAAACGTTTAGCGCGTTATGCGCGAATTGCTGGCGAAAGAAGTTTAGATTTCTCGTAATCGATAAAGACAGCCCTGCGAATCATGGTCGTTTCAGACGTGGATTTAATGAGTTTGTCGTACTGTAACGGACACAGTTGTTCGGTAAGGGTTGTCGGTGCTGTATCGTGGTTGTAAATCTCCCTCTTACGTTCCCAATCGAATATGTCGATCCGAAATGAAAAGAAGGAGAAGCTGCGAGCTTCGATCGCGAACGAAATAGCGAAGACCAGCGATACCATACGTAAAAAGTATTTAGCGTTGAAAGTTGGGAAAATGGCGACCGAGGAGAATTTGCAAGTGAATTTACGACCGATCATCGAACCGTTGAAAGAGCTAGTTCAAAAAACGGCTACTGTCGACCCGAACGCGTTCTCGGATATCAAGGAAACGCCATCCCCTCCACCTCCACGAAAGAAAAGAAGATACACAGATATTGAAGGAACGTCGCAGTCGTCCTCTATGAAAAAAAGGAGGATTAATGACGACGACGGTGAGATCGAGCCGCGACAGGATACCTCCGAGTCGTCGAGCCCGACAGCTTTAGAAATTTCGATGCGTGATATTTTTGAAAATCCTGAAACGCATCAAGAGGAAAATCAACATCTATCCGAGAATTTAGGACCTTTGGCGCGCGAGTATTTAGAAAAATTTTTCTCCGGACCATCGAAAAATTCCGACAACGTGTACGGGGTGTATCTCCGAGACGATAAACTGATGCTGAGAAATTCTACGTTCGACGTGGACAGCAACGATGATATCATCGTTAACGGAGAACGGTGTGCGGGGACTTACGGTCTTTACGAATTGATATTCAATATAATACCTGATGAGCGGTAGTACACCGAGGACGATAAGAACGTGTACAAAAGAATTCTCATTCTTACGGATGCTCATCGACGCAGGAATCAGGTAATAGGAAACAAAGGTTACAAGTATAAGAAAATTATAGGGCCATTGTTTTCGTCGCGAGGTGGAGGACGGATTGAACTTCCAACTTTTATGCGCGTAACCAACCATCCAATCGATTACGTTCATTGGGACGATCCGAACGAACTCGTCGATCGTCTGAAATTGTTAACCGCTTCAAAGTACGCCGGTCATTCCAACCATGACAATGAAATAATGTCGATAATCGAAGAACTTCGCGAAGCCGGTATAATTATAAATTAAAGCGCATGCGTTCGTCGAGTCAGTGACTAATGAAACGTCAATTGATGAAATTGTTACGGCTCACAAAAAATGCGTATTCGTCTTAATTGTTGCGAAACGAATCAAACGATATCATCGAGAGAAGACGACGACGACGACGGTGAAAGCTTGAACTTGAGATTTCAAAGTCTTAGGATAAAACTTGATGAGATATTTCAACGAATACAGTGGATCGAAGAGCAGGTAAAACGGCTGTGCAAGCGATACGAGTTGTTGATAACTGAAGAAGAAGAAGAAGAAGAAGACTAACTCGAGCGAAAAAATGTCTATCAATAAATTTGGTATGGTGCTTCGCGAAGCGAACAAACACGAGTCGAATGTTTCTCCGATTTTCTATCCCGGCGTTTTTAGAAGTTATGTGCACGATAACGCTATATGTTTGAACGATGATGCTAAATTGTACGATGCGAAAGGTACGAGGATCGGACGCGTGGCCAATCCCGAGGCAAACGATCACGCTGCAACCAAAGTATACGTGGACACGCTTAACGCGAAGCTCGAATCCGAGATTGTGAAAAAACTGATCAAAGAACTGGAAACCGCTAAAGAAACGATAAAATCCGAAATATTGGCTATGATACAAGGTGTTCGATACGATGTAAACGAAAATACGAAGTTAGCCACCGTACACTTTATATGTAAGACTTATGCTAATTAATTTTTTCTCTTCTTTTATTCTATAGAAATTGTGAAAAATGTAATTTACAATAAAATAAAATACAAAAGAGATATTCTCAAATAATGTTATTTTTAAAATAATGTATTCTTACAAAGACCTTCTCAAATAATTTTTACACACACACACACACACACTATATGCATATTTAATCTATTTTACGCGAACGCCGCGATGATGTCAGCGCACGAAGCCGCTAGTTCGCAATCGATCAATGAACTTTGATCGAAGGATTCGCTCTCGACGATCGCTTTCGTAACATTCTTCGCGTTGCTATACTTCACCGTACCGACAAAATTCACAAATTTAGTAGTCACCGCGGGAACATTATCGATCAACCATGAATACATGTTGTGTACGCAGAATTCAAGATTATACAAGTTATGCATAGTTTTTTCTGTGACGTACAGAGCTTCGAACTGATTCGACAATTTGACTAGATTCATGCCATTGAGATTAACTATTTCTAACGTTACATCATCGCTCATTTTTCGACACTGTTTCGATGAAAGTAAATCGGAAATATACTCCTTCGTGCGCAACAGCTCTGTCCTTGCGTTCAGGGAAAACGTGATCTCCTTACTGCGGTTATCTCCTATAGCCAGTTCCACGTAAATATCATCGCCAACGCGCACACCAATTTCAAGATATTTGAAATAATTGCCGGCTATGGAATATCTTCGACTCAAGATCCGTGCGCTGCGCAAACTCCTCAATGATGACGATGATTGCGATATGGGCTGCTGCTGTTGTGAAACCGTGCAACAGATTACAAAAAAAAATTAGACGTTTTTCTAAATTTCTTTTTCACAATTTCTTTTTTCACATTTCTTTTCTATACTTACATATTATTTAGCCTCCTCTTTTTGTGTGACTCCACGGCGTGCGAACGTTCACATTCGGCGAGCGGGCGACGGTTGTGCTGCATCGTTGATTGTAAAGCGTAATTAGCGATGGCTGTCTAGATCTGAAGCTTGATGCTCGGAATACGTCGTTTTATATGATGTCCCCCTACCACTTCCTTACCGATAAGATTGGCAAAATGGACGCATCCCCTCCCCGACAGTTATATACATACATAATCTCCATACCACCTCCTTTTCTTTTACGATGATGAAAAATGATTTCTTAATTGATGTTGTAATGTCCCCAAGGAAGAGTATCGACCAAATTACTGCAAATATACCGCTTATCGTCATGCGGGCTCAACGCTAATTTCTTTTCAGACATCGAATACACCTCATGTCGTACGGACACTATGCGATTACCGGTAACGCTTTTTTCCGTATGATTGCGAAGACATTCGACATAGTCTTCGAAACTTATATCCCGAGCGGTAACGTTTGTCCTGATACCTTTGATCTTTTTAGTATCCTGATCGCCGTGCACGCAAATCGCTTACATTTTCGAACGAAGCCCTACGAACTCAGTCATAATTTTACCGCCGTTTTCATCTTTCATCAAACCGAGCTGTTTATTGTTCGCGAGCGGAACACCGTAAACGTTGTTCGCGGCATAATTGCTTGTGTCGTATCTGTGGATATCGCGTTTCAACAGTTCCTCGTACGCGTCATCGCAAGCGATCTGGTATATCAAGCTATCCGTGTCACTGTACAAAATCTTACAATTTTGCTGGAACTTTGGGTGCATGTACTCGTAATGAAAGCTGTACAAATGAAATTTTGAAATATCTACAATTGACATGCGTACGTAGATTGGTTTGAAAAATTTAACTAGCAGCTTTTTCAGCTGAATCGCGACAAAGTCCTCGGAGAACACCGTGCAGCTATGAAAATTTGGTCTGGCTATAAATCGTTCGACACCGTGTCTACCGCTCCATCGAGAAAGTAATTTCACGATCGTATGATTTCGAACATTCTCCATAGTTTTTCCAAACACGGCATTGTTCATTAATTTAAACAAATTTTTTGAAAAATCGTTGGTGGCGTTAGCGCGTAATTAACTTCCCGATTTATAGGGAAGTTATTGTAATTACCCCGAAAATCGAAAATCGAATTTTTTGCAGATCTTCACGTTTCATGATCATTGGAGTCATTTTAGACTATTTTTATCAAATTGTTAGTATGTGTGTGTGTGTGTGTGTGTGTGTGTGTGCGCGCGTATGTCTGTTTCTATGGTATCAAATTTTTCGTTAACGTTTTCTGAAAAAGTAACAACGCGACCAGAACGATGAATGATGCAATCGATGTGCCCCGCTGTAACTTAGAGCTGATTAGATTTTGGTCCATTTTGGTCAAGTAGTTTTTTAGTTTTTTCGTTTTTTTCGAAAGGAGTTGATTCAACATTGCAATTTATACGAAAGGCGTATCCACCGAAGAAGCAAACGTAACTATATATATATTTAGACATACTTAAAAAAAAATTTTTTTAAAATTTTTTTTAATTAAAAAAAAATTATTTTTTTTTTTTTAAATTGCTTTTTTCCAATTATGCAACTAATGCGACGCCATATAGCAAACATTTTGATAAGTAGAAAACTATTGAAATTCCCTGAAAACATATAATCATCTTAAATCGTGCACTAAATAAATAATGATACTAATATACTACAACTAACGAGTCGGGAAGTTCTTTGTGTGGCTCGTGGAGAGTCACACACCAAACAACATCCGTACCACTAACCCTCTCGCGGGGTCGCAATGCGAGCTACAACTCCCCCACCTGCGAAGCTCGCGAAGCGAGCGAGCAACAACCCCCCTCTAGTTTCGTGTTCAAATCGATGTAGTTGTACAACCATCGTGACTGTCAAAACTCCAGAATTCGATGTATTTTCCGCAATTTCAGATTATGTTTTAAACACTGCTGGAGGTGTCGGTAATGTACAACGTATCGTTCCTTATCGCGAAGCGTTGCCATCAACTTTTTCTGTGTAGTCGAGTCGATAGCCGTGTCGTGACTTGGGCAAAACGGAAGATCCGCGTGAGCATCGTGAATTTCGCGCGGATACTCTACATCTACCTCCAAAATGTATCCTACGGGGCTATTTGCCGGAATGGATTCGACGTCGAAATTATCCGCGTTCACCCATCGAAAGTCTCTGTGCGGCAGAGGTTGCGACATTGCCCAACCGTACAAATTATTTACGTCGAAATACATTAAGTAGGTGGACGGTTTGGTCGAGTCGTGCGTAGACAAATATTTATTGTTGGCGTATGCATATCTGTGAGAACACTGGCTCAATCCGCCGCGTATTCCCCGCTCCACAAACAAAAGCATGTCGATGTCGGTCAACAACTCCAATTCGATCTTTGTCATTTTTAACATCACGTCCCACGCAAAACCGGGGAGCGTGTAATAATGCGCTGGATCGAGCTTGTAATTCTCGAGACAGTCATCGCGAAAATTTTCAAAAACATCTGCCAACAACAGCACGTCCAATTTTAAATATAAATCGCTGTACTGCCCAAGCGTTTGTACAGCGAAACGCGACCAAACCGTATTCGCGTGAAGGTAATCGACGTCGGATATCTCGCAGCCGTACAATCGATTATAAAATGCCTCGCGCGGCGGCAAACACGTATCGTTCAATTTGTCGTCCGATGTCAGATAATCGTATGGAAAAACGCCTTTTCTGGTCAATAATTTGAAATCATCGCGGGAAAGATGTGCAAATTCTCCTCGCACGATGCGTAATTTACTTTCGTCCAAGTACGACGACAGCTTGTCCAGACTCGAGTTCAAGAACTTGAACGAGTCGATGAAGCGGAATTTCAAAAACTTTGCATACTTTTGCGCTTCACCCTGCTGTCTCTCGATAGGAACGTTCTTCTTGAAAGAGATATACTTCTCTTTCGTCAATTGCAACACGTCCATCCGCCCCTCGAACGAGTTAGCTAATTCTTTGATAATGAAATGGGTGTCGTATCCCGATAAATTATGGAAAACCACGGGTATCACGTACGAAGATTGATAGCTTAAATTGCATCCGTTATGAGCCGGACCGCGATACGCGCCCGTGAAATGGCAATGATCGCGCACCCTCGTCGCGTCGGAAGTGTCGAACGGTTTCTCGCAAACATGACAATGCGTAGCCGTACGAAAATTTAACTTTTCCGTTTCGGTTAACGGATTCATCGGTACCGTTCGGTCGAATATCGGCTGTAATTTATGACTCAGTTCGTACAACCTGTTCGCGAACCATGCGGTGCATCCCTCTTTATCGCGATAAACCTGATACTCGCACAAAGATTCGTCGTACCGGCAATGCATGTAGTATCCTATGCTAAACGCGTGGTGGTGTTGATACTGTACGCGTGCCGCGCGGTCTTGTCCTTCCCGTCCCTCGGGCAGCAGCAGGCACTCCAAGTCGGCATAGATTACGAACGGCGCCTGCTCTTTGTTCGTGTGGTTCTTAAACCGTAACCACTTATCTTCTTCCGATATTGGAAGCTCCAAAGCGCAATCGTTCATCCGTTCGCAGTCGACCGTATGAATTTTTAATCTCTCCGGCGTGGCATAATATTGCAAGCATCTGTGGGAAGAGGATAAAATTATGTCTTTTTCCTTCAAACAATTTAAAAAACAAAAAAATACAACTTACCGATCGCAAATATACTTCTGATGATTGTTCTTGCTAAGCTGTGGTGAAACCAATCGTGATAGATTTCGTATACACATGAAATGGCCGTGCGTCTTTGCAGCATTCTGTAGAAACAGCAAGTTGACGTGTCTCCTCCGTTTCTTCTCGGTCAAATGCAGCGTTACGCATTTCTTGCGCACCCATTCGAACACGTTCACGGAAACGTCGTTTTCTCGTTCAAATTTCCGGATGTCTTTGAACGACATAGGTAGTTGAAAACCTCCGGTTTTCGAAAACACCTCTTTGTAGTCCGGATATGATGACAAATGTGATGGATTTCTCTCGGCCGGATAGAGACCTGCCACGATCGCCCAGAAAAAGCATGCGTCGTCGTTGCTCTTCACGTTCACGACCGCTCTTTTCAGCTGTATCACTCTAGGCACGCTACATGCGACGGTGCAGCCGGCTTGCAACGGCTGGAATTTGCTAAAGTTCACGATTAAATGTAGTATCTTCGACAGCGCCCACCCGCTGTCTCGTTCTTGAAACTCCTCCAACGATGTCAAAATCGCAGGCACAACGTCTTTCTGGTACCACTGTCGCAGATTGCTCATCCGAAACAATGCAACGTTCCGCGTGCCGAAACTTTTCACGGAAACCTCGTTGGCGCGCTGCATGAATTCCGCCTCCAACGTTACGTTAGCTTTCAGCGATGAATGCGCGTTTAAAAATTCCGTAACGCGTCCCGTAATTATTCGTTTCGCGTGTTGCAGAAATTGTTTCGGGTCGATGTGTTCGACGTTGATAACGATACCGCTCGATATGCGACTTTTAAACGCCGACTCGATATTATCCCAACGAAACGTCGACGCTCTCGCACCCCTGCGATCGTAGAAACCTCTACCGACGCGCGACGAGGAAATACGATGATTCAGCGAAACATTTAAAGTTTTCATACGGCATATAGTCGATGTTAAACTAAATTTCTCGCCTATCGATAATTGCTCCTTTGCACACGATAGATAATTGACGCAGCACTGCAGAGACTCGATGTACGAGCGATGCCATTCGCGATACTCGTCCATGGTTTTCACTAGCATCGACATGCGTGTCAAACACTTTAACATATTTTTAACTTCCCGATTTATAGGGAAGTTACTGTAATTACCCCGAAAATCGAAAATCGATTTTTTAGCAGATCTCCACGTTTCATGGTCATTGGAGTCGTTTGAGACTATTTTTATCAAAATGTCGGTATGTGTGTGTGTGTGTGTGTGTGTGTGTGTGTGTGTGTGTGCGTATGTCCGTTTCTATGGTATCAAATTTTTCGTTAACGTTTTCTGAAAAAGTAACAACGTGATCAGAATGATGAATGATGCAATCGATGTGCCCCGCTGTAACTTAGAGCTGATTAGATTTTGGTCCATTTTGGTCAAGTAGTTTTTTAGTTTTTTTCGAAAGGAGTTGATTCAACATTGCAATTTATACAAGAGGCGTATCCTCCGAAGAAGCAAACGTAACTATATATATATATATATATATATATATATATATATATATATATATTTAGACATATTTAAAAAAAAATTTTTTTTTTTAAATTTAAAAAAAATTTTTTTTTCAATTATGCAACTACTGCTAATATAACCGCTTACAATAATCGAAAAATATCCCGGATGCGCGCACATGAAAGTAGAAAGTAGAAAATAATGATACTAATATACTGCAACTAACGATTCGGGAAGTTCTTTGTGTGGCTCGTGGAGAGTCACACACCAAATAACATCCGTACCACTAACCCTCTCGCGAGCTCGTAAAGCGAACAACAACACCCCCACCTGCGAAGCTCGCGAAGCGAGCGAGCAACAACCCCCCTCTAGTTACACGTTTCAATCATCTTGATACCTCACGCACGATATACTTGTGTAACGAGTCCGAAATCACGTTACAACCGGATCTCTCCCTCGTTGCCGAATGGCTCGCCGAGCCAGGGTTCGCGGCGAGGGATGCGGACGGGAAACGGTAATTCGGGCGAAGTATAAAAATAAACAGAAACGCGCGATATGGTCTTTACGTCTCACAGGGCCGCGACTCGCGAAGATGCCGATCGCGATAGGTTCGCGGGTGCGCGTACATGGATTCGCGGTTCGCGGATCTGGCGGTCTGCGACGGGCGACGGCTCGTCGAGGCAGATGAGCGGACTCTCCGCGACGGCTCGTCGACTTACTAGGGTACGGGAACCGGCGGCTCGCGGTAACGGGTATTCGGGGTCGGTCAGGTCGGCGGTAACGGTGAGAGTCGCTCGACGGCGCGTTGAGCGGGCGAGGAGGCAACGGCGCGTTGCACCGGGTGTTCCGACGGCTCGTGGGAACGGCGATGGGAACTTCGGCTCGAAGCTTTTGAAGGATTCGCTCGACGGCGCGTTGAGCGGGCGAGGAAGCAACGGCGCGTTGCCCGGGGTTTCACCGGCTCGTGAAACGGTGACAGGAGCTTCGACGGCGCGTAAAGCGAAGGTTAGAATCGTTCACGGCGCGTGAGACGGGCGAGGATACAGCGGCGCGCTGCAGAAGGTGTTCCGACGGCTCGTTGGAACGGCGGAAGGAACTTCGGAGCGAAGCTGTTTCGAAGGATTCGTTCGACGGCTCGTGGAACGGGCGAGGAAGCAACGGCGCGCTGCAAAAGGTGTCTCGACGGCTCGTGGAGACGGCGACGGGAACTTCGGCGCGAAGCTGTTACGGTGGACGGTGCGGATGCAACGGCGCGTTGCTCGGGTATCGGGAACGGTCAGGTCGGGAGATTGACGGCTCGTCAAGGCAAGGCGCTTACCGGTGGTCCGCTCAGTCTAGGCGGCTCGCCAGCTGGACTCAGAAAGAGAGCGATTCGTCTTCCGCGTTGCCTTTTATAGGCAAATTCGGTGATTACTGCGGGGGGCGCGGGTTGCGGTGTGCGCGAGTGATTCGCGGAATCGCTCGTGCGGCGTCTGCTTCGGGGCGCGAAAACGCGGGAAGACGCGTAATACAATGTCGCGCCTGGTTATGAGGCGTCAAATCGCTTCGCGCGGATTCGGGTTCGGTCGGGGTCGGTCGGCGCGCTTCGGCTGTACGCGAGTCTTCGCGTTCGTAACAGAGCTGTACTGAGCCCGCTGTACAGGTCTGTTACACCCCCCTCCCTCTTCGGGGCGACGAACGAGCGGCCGTGAGATCTTTTATTAAAAAAAAACCAATTATACATAATATCTACTTACAAACTAGCGCAGTCTTAGCCTACGGTACGGGGATCAGGTCAGGCAAAACACAGGGTTTCTGGAAAAACGGCACACGCTTTTATTGGCGGACGGCTCGTATAAAAATAAACTTGTAGTATAAATAACTATCCTATATCTTAGTCTATGAACATCAGTCTCCTTGGTCTTTGCTAGTCCGGCTCGGGCGTAGCCGTCAGTCTTGTGACAATAGAGAAAAAAAAATAATACTGTTTGCAGCACGTGCGCGTGAGACTAGTAAAACAGAAACAGAAACAAAAATAGAGGTTTAGCCCCGTTGAACGCGAAACAAAATAGCCACGTATTCTTTGGTTGGCGCGGCGGTGTCGGGGCGCTAGCTTCCCGCCCCACGTGGAAATAATGGAGCCAGCCAGAATCATACAAATGAAAAGAGACAGAAAAGAAAAAAGAGTTGATCGAAAACGGGCGAGGCAGCGTGTGTTTGCTGTCGCACAACGCCTGGCGTGGCTCACTACGAACTATGAATATCTATATGTACTATGGAGAAGAATAATACTCGGCACGAGGGTCGATCGTGGCGCGCGATCTTCCGCTAATCTAGCGGCGGGGCCGCGGTCCTCCGTTTGCAACGACGCAAATGTCCGTCCTTCTGAAAGAACAGTACCCACCTCTCCTCCGGAGTGGACACCCTGTATTGCCGCGTTTTGACGTAGTACGCCGGCACCTCTACTCGACGGCCCGTCGGTAGCTGATACCACGAGGTGGAACCTGGAACTGGTTTGCCGTCGTATGGCAGCGATGGCGGCGCGCCGGGAAGTCGGTCCCCAGACTTCACGGGTCGGCCCCCGTTGTCCGGTTTTTCTGACCAAGCCTGCATCGGCCTTGGCTGCCGAGACGGCCCTGGTTTCGGCGGGGACGGTGCCTTCGGCGTGACGGCGGTAGTGGCTGTTGTCGCCCCGGCGGAGGTGTCTGCGTAGCCCACCCCCATTACGGCGGGCATGGAGGGTGGTGTCACCCGCTTCTTTGCCGGGATCCTTGCCGGCGGAGGCGCTGGTTCCCTGGTCGACTCCGTTAGGTCGATGAGCGGCAGCTTCTCTGTCCAGTGGGGTTCGGGTGGTGGCCCTTGGCGGGACCCCTTCTTCCGCCGGACTTCTGCTTTGGTTGGTGGAATCACCAACCCGTCCCACCAAGTTGGTGGCTCTGCCTTCCTTCTGGGGCCCGGGAGTGGTTCGAACGGCCCCACTGCGGTGCTCGTTGTAGCGCCCGACGGCCCGGGGGCGGCGGTGGAGGACGCGGTGGTGGCCGGGCTCCGCTTTCTTGCGGCCTCCTCCAACTCGGCCTTGCGCTTCAGCAGGGCCGGAAGAAAAGTTACCGGGCGTACTGACCGTACGCGCGGCCCGTGGCGGCGGTGTGGCGAGGTCCCCGACGGCATGGGGAGCGGTGGTCCGGTCGCTAGGAGTGGCGTGCTCGTCGCGCCCCGCGGTCCGACGGTTGCAGCTCCTGGTGCGGTCTCCATGGTCGGTCCGACCGGGGTGACCTCCGGTTCTGGCAACTGGATGGTCGGCGTCCTGGGCCTCTCGTCCAGATTCGGTTCGGCCAGCAGGTCCGCCAGCTCCTGAACCCACGGTTCCATGGTCTTCCTTCGTTCCTTTTGTACAAAGCCTACTACAGAGAGAAATGCTTGGAATTATTTTTCGGGGTCGACCTCGGCGACGAGGAGCTGGTACGGTGGCGGGGTCGGGGGATGGTGGAGACGTGCCGCTCAGTTCCGCATCGTTCCCAGCGTGGGTCGCGGCTCGCGTTTCGGAGTCCGGTTCCACCGCAGGCTTTAAATCCTGGACGTGGATATGGCGGAACCATTTGTTTTTGTCGTTTCGTAAATCGACGATGACCGGTGAGACGATTTTCCCGACGGTGTATGGACCGGTGTACTTCGGCGCGAGCTTCGCGTTGACTCTGGCCGCTTTATCGGACAGCGTATGTTCGCGTTTCCATACGCGGTCCCCGACGGCTGGGCGCCAGTCGCGGTGTCAGAGTTCATAATACTTTGCTTGCCGACCGAATGCGCGTGCTAAGTGCAGTTTCGCGAGCTCCTGCGCTTCCCGGAGGTTCTTCCAACGTTGTTTAGGCGCATCGTTCGGGTCTTCAGTTGACGATTGTCCTGGTGTTCGGAGTTCTCTTCCCTGGTTGACGTACGCAGGGCTGTACCCGGTCGACTCATGCCAGGCGGTGTTGACGGCAAAGCGAGCTTCTTCGATCTTTTCGTCCCACTGGTTGTGCCGGGCGCCGGTATATTGAGCGAGCATCGTTTTCACGACCTTGTTGGCTCGCTCGACCGGGTTGCAGTGGGGCGAGTACGGCGGTGTCTTCCGGTGGACGGTTCCGGCGGCTTCGAGCAGGGCGGTGAACGGTCCCCCGATGAACTGGCGGCCATTGTCGGTGATGACCACCTCGGGAGCCCCGTGGCGGAAGATGACTTCCCTCTGGATTGCGGCGGCGACGGCGGAGCTGGTCGCCTTTCGGAGCGGTACAAGTTCCACCCATTTGGTGAAGCGGTCGAGGGCGACCATCAGCCAGATGTTCCCCTGGCGTGACCTTGGCAGTGGTCCGACGAGGTCGATGGACACCGTATGCCATGGTCTGGTCCCCGGGTTGGCGTGGAGGTGCCCCGCAGGTTGCTGCGGTGGCGATTTGTACCGCTGGCAGCTGGCGCAGCTGCGAACGTAACGGGCGGTCTCCTGGAACATTCCTGGCCAATAAAATCGTTGCGCCACGCGAACGATGGTCTTCGCGACCCCCAGATGTCCAGCGGTGGGGTCGTCGTAATACTTTCGGAGTATCTCTTCTCGCTCGCCGGTGGGCACGCAGATCTTCCAGGCGTCTCCCGGCTCGGGCTCGTTGTAATCGAGCTGATGCAGTACGTGACGCTGCAGTTTTCCGTCCTGGATGCGGAAGTCGGTGACGGACGACGGATTTTTCTGGACGGCTTCGACTTTCTTCTCGTACCACGTGACGGGGCGCTGTTTCGGTCGGAGCAGGTTGACGCCCGCCGTGGGCGTGTTACGGGACAGCGCGTCCGCCACGTGATTCAATTTCCCTGGTCGGTATCGGACGTCGAAGTCGTACTGCTGCAGTTCGAGCGCCCATCTGGCCAGGCGTCCGGTCGGGTTTTCTATTTGCCGGAGCCATCGGAGTGCCTGGTGATCGGTGACAGTAGGAATATAAGGCCGATTCTACGATCAGACTTATCATTGTAGGTAGATTCCTACCTTACCGGCACCGTGTGCCTTATGGTGCGAGCATAGTTTGCGGGGGGTGGGGGAGGGGGGTTTTTCGTGGTATGTAATTTGATACATCGAGAAGATAATTGTCCATGTGTCTTATAGTGCGAGCATACTTTGCGGGGGGGAGGGGAGGGGGTTAGCGAATATGATATTTCGAACGTGCTTCACGAATATGATACATCGAGAAGATAATTGTTTGCGGGGAGTGGGGGAGGGGGGGGGTTTAAGAACATAGCGAGACTATATTATCTGTGCTGTATATAGTTTCCTCTTATCTACTCGATGCATTCCTATTGTACCTACGACAGATGTAATATGATACCCCTGGGGAACACATGCTTTTCCAGGAAGACTTGACCTTGAACGTGTTCGAACGTGTTCGAACGTCGTTCCTACCCATCGTTTAAGACGATTGACCTGAACGCGATGTGAGAAAGAAAGAGAGAGACCGTTCACGATGTAAGAGAGAGTCATAGAATCTCGAACGCGTCCAAACTCAGTACATTGTTTATATCGTTCAAGATGTAAGATGAGCGTTTTATAATCTGTAGTAGCGGCATCCTTTCGCGGGCCGGTATCGAGTTGCAAAGCGAGACGTCTTTTCCTTTTCTAATCTAGCGAGTTGTAGTAGCGGTATCCATTTCACGGTTTGGGTGTCGAGTTGTCCAAGCCTCGAGACATTTCTACACATCAGCGTTATCAGTTCTCTCGATTTAGCGTAGCGTTAATTGAAACATGCATTTCACGAGTTTGAGATTACTGCAACGAACGTTTTTTTTAATCTCGCGAGCGGACATTTTGCCGCATCTTTTCTGGAGGGGGATATGTGTTTAAAAGAATGGGTGTTGCCGACGCTCATGTACAGAATTAGTGCGGACGTTATCATGGCAAATTATTACATAGATGAAAATCTACCACTTAGCGAGGTTATGGAGTTGATTGTAAGTATAAAGAAATATTACATGTGATATAATATATATTATTTATTGTTTATTGGACAAGTATTTATCAATAGACATTCAACTCTGCAGAGGAGAGAGCAGCGTTTATCGGCGGGTGGCGCTACGCAATGAAGCGTTATGAAATTAATATGGAAGAATGGGATGAGGAGTATGCGACGGCGGTTAAGGTGACAACCATAAATATTGTGAGTATATATTAATAATTGTATATATTTTATTAATTTAAAAATTAATAATTAATACATTAATAATTAAAACATTTTTCTTTCAGAATGCTGCCGAAAATAATACCAATCAGAATGTAGATATTGTGAGTAATATATTAATAATTGTATATATTTTATTAATTAAAAATTAATAATTAAAACATTTTTCTTTCAGAATGCCGCCGAAAATAATGTCAATCAGAATACTACTGTCACCGAATAATAATGTCAATTCCTTAAAAAATTTTATAACTTCATTTTAATAAAAAGTATATATTTTAAACTAACGTTTCTTCATTTTTGTTCTCCTGCAAACAGACACATTATATAAGTTAGCATATTTTTCTTTTAAGATTTACTTTATATTTTTTTGAAAATTTATTTTACCATTAAGCGACGATTCTTTGATAATTCCACAAACGTCTATACCGCGGGGGTTTGACTGGATTGTATCCGGGTCGACTCCGATCGGCACGTTGCCGCAGTTCACCCCGCACACGTATCCACAGAATTTAGACCAGAAGCGATGTTCTTTCATGGGATCGTCATACACTTCCCATCGAGTCAGCTGTATGCCACATTCGAAACATTCAACGAAATCCTCGTCACCCAGATGAAAAAATCCGGCGGCGGCGAGTTTCTCCGGTTGGACGATGTGTGAGTAACGCCAGTTGTGAAAACTTTGAAGCCTATCGCGTTCGAGATCAATGGGTGGTACGCGGAACAGTCGAAAAACAAAGAATGACAGAAAGGCGTTGAGAGCGTGGATACGAAATCTAATAATATACAGCAATACGAGAGTATTTCATATTATTCTATATTATACTTTAGTATATTAAATTCCCCTCATTGTACTTAATAGAGGATAGTACAATGTCAATATATGATTTCTCCTCTATTAAAATCATTAAGGGAAGAGATAACATTCAATTTAGTTTCGGACAGAAGCGGACAAGTTCGCGGGAACGCAGAGTTGAATCTCGGGTATCGCGATAACTCGCTCGCCCGAACTTGTCCGATTCTTTCCGAACCTGCCCGACGACGTCGAGTCACTCCCGGGCAGCACGAAACCACGGGGCAGCTCGAAGCACTCGGGCAGCCCGAAGCGCTTCAGCCGAAATATATAAAGTTTCTTTTCCCATCCACGACACTTTTTTTCTGCATGACGACGTTTCAATACTCTAAACCTACCGAACCTTAAAAGTAACTGTGTAACAGACCTGTACAGCGGGCTCGGTACAGCTCTGTTACGAACGCAAAGTCTCGCGTACAGCCGAAGCGCGCCGACCGATCCCGACCGAACCCGAATCCGCGCGAAGCGATTTCACGCCTCATAACCAGGCGCGACATTATATTACGCGTCTTCCCGCGTTTTCGCGCCCCGAAGCAGACGCTGCACGAGCGATTCCGCGAATCGCTCGCGCACACCGCAACCCGCGCCCCCCGCAGTAATCAACGAATTTGCCTATAAAAGGCAACGCGGAAGACGACTCGCTCTCTTTCCGAGTCCAGCTGGCGAGCCGCTTAGACTGAGCGGAACACCGGTAAGCGCCTTACCTTGATGAGCCGTCCATCTCCCGACCTGACCGTTCCCGATACCCGAGCAACGCGCCGTTGCATCCGCACCGTCCACCGTAACAGCTTCGCGCCGAAGTTCCTATCGCCGTCTCCACGAGCCGTCGAGACACCTTTTGCAGCGCGCCGTTGCTTCCTCGCCCGTTCCACGAGCCGTCGAACGAATCCTTCGAAACAGCTTCGCGCCGAAGTTCCTTCCGCCGTTCCAACGAGCCGTCGGAACACCTTCTGCAGCGCGCCGCTGTATCCTCGCCCGTCTCACGCGCCGTGAACGATTCTAACCTTCGCTTCACGCGCCGTCGAAGCTCCCGTCACCGTTTCACGAGCCGGTTAAACCCCGGGCAACGCGCCGTTGCTTCCTCGCCCGCTCAACGCGCCGTCGAGCGAATCCTTCAAAAGCTTCGCGCCGAAGTTCCCGTCGCCGTTCCCACGAGCCGTCGGAAACACCCGGTGCAACGCGCCGTTGCCTCCTCGCCCGCTCAACGCGCCGTCGAGCGACTCTCACCGTTACCGCTGACCTGACCGACCCCGAATACCCGTTGCCGCGAGCCGCCGGTTCCCGTACCCTAGTAAGTCGACGAGCCGTCGCGGAGAGTCCGCTCATCTGCCTCGACGAGCCGTCGCCCGTCGCCGACCGCCAGATCCGCGAACCGCGAATCCGTGTACGCGCACCCGCGAACCTATCGCGATCGGCATCTTCGCGAGTCGCGGTCCTGTGAGACGTAAAAACCACATCGCGCGTTTCTGTTTATTTCACACCTTGCCCGAATTACCGTTTCCCGTCCGCGTCCCTCGCCGCGAACCCTGGCTCGGCGAGCCATTCGGCAACGAGGGAGAGATCCGGTTGTAACGAGATTTCGGACTCGTTACAACTGAGAAATGTTTCTTTGTGTAAAAATGATAAGATTGATTTTATTTAGACTTTGTGCAGATAAATTAATATTTATTTAAATTACATACTACATACTATTAGGTCGTTCGGAAAGTCATTTCGTTTTCTCCTTTTCCGAAGAAATAATTAACATTCGATTTGGTTTCTATTTCTTGCAATCGATGTAGTGAATTTTTATTTTGCAGAAAGATTCGCAGTCTAGTAACAACAAATGGTAGCATTGTCATCCCTACACGAAAAATGAAGTTACTTTCCAAACGACCCAATAGTATCCAGTACGTAATTGAAATAAATATTAATGTTGTCGGTAAAAAGAAGAGTGCTGCTGCTGCTACTACACATTTGTTCAATAGAAATTTTCTTTACCGATATCTTAATGTGGAACATCCACTTTAGTTCGACCAGCTCTGTTTCACCGCACCGGCGAGAGCCCCACTAGAACAAGACCTGTACGGCATTCGAAACATTAGTGCGACCGTGTTGCCCTCTTACGGCGATGCAGAATCGAGGACCGTTTTCGATGCAGCTTCGCGGCAGAACGCATCCAAAACGCGATAGCTGCCCCGTGCAGCCCTGGTTATCTGGGTATATGTTTGAACTGTTAGTTTGATGTTGATTATATAACAACATCCTTAAATGAAAATTTTGTAGAAGTTCATTTACAGAATAACCAATATATAGTGTTTAAAAATGTATCTATGTTTGGATCTTGATTATTTAACCACATCGTTTAAAATATTACAATGCAAATCAAAATATGAACATACACAAAAACAATCAAAGTAAACACCATACACTTATAAAAATTTGTTAAAAAACTAACAATGAAAGGAAAGAAATTACGTGCACATTGAATAACTGCATCGAAATATCATATTGATATTATTACATCAAAATGAAAACGTCGATTTAATGTTTAAGATAAATATAAAATGAAGAGTTACTGAAATAAAATTTTTCTAAATAAATTATTTGTAATTTTATAACTAATGAAAACAATTACACGAATCGAAATAAAATAAACATGCGTAAGGATATTTATGCTCCTGAATCTATTAATCTACGTCATTGTAATACTGTACGTAAGTTGGAGTAAAAGTGTTAAACACCTATCCATCATCTGAAGAAACACCCAGTCAACCAAAAATTTCATTTCTGACGGGCAGCTGTGCGCGCAGACGGCCCATGTTCTGACGTCCAACTGCCGTCGAATCTGCCGTTGGTGTGCGGAAGTAACAGCACAAATTGATTTTTCGATGAAGCTCAACTGATTTTTTGAAGCGAAGAAGCAATATTTTTAAATAATTTTTGTGTTGAAATATTCGTTGTTCTATTTCGGGTAACCTTACAGACCCCTTTTTTGGAAAAAGTGTACAAAAAAAATTTCTTCTATAAAAACGTACACTTTTATCATTTATAAAGTTTCAAGAGTCAAATTGAAAAAAAGGCTCTGTACAGTTACCCAAAATAGAACAAAGAATATTTCAACACAAAAATTATTAAAAAATATTGCTTCTTCGCTTCAACAAATCCGTTGAGCTTCATCGAAAAATAAGCCACTTGGTTAAGACTTGTACATTCTGTATGTATCTTTCATGTTTTCACAGATGCAGCATTCAATCAGATTTGAATACATTTAAAATCCACAATATATAAATACATATAACAAATACACATATAAATACATATAAAAAGTTTCACAGAAAAATTAGTCAGTAATCAAATGAGAATAAAATGTAAATTGAAAAAACTAATGAAAAATTTTCTATCCAGTAGAAAATCGAGATCACTATATATGAATATATGTATTTTTTTAAAATACTGGAGTTATTCAGTTCAGTAAGTATTAGCTCAGAAGCTATGAATTTTGTTTTAAATGCCTATATACACAAAATAGTGTGCCGTGTAGTGAAATTATGATATAATGATATCACAAAAGCTAGGATAAGTTGCATTTAACAGCACACTTTAAAATGACATGCAACATACAGTATTCTAGAATGATCGAAATATTATAGATAAATTGATGGAAAATATGACGATGAAAATTTTCTTCTCAATTCATGGAGGCGGAGAATTTTATTTTCAGTATCTCAATATCAGGTTCTCAAATCCTTGGGAGTCCTCAGAGAATTTTATTTGGCACAGATTGCATCGTCTGTAAAATATAATTAAAGAAATCACAAAGTATCATGTTCACTGCTTTTGAACTAACTATTTACAGACAGAATTTACTTATCTCAAATATTTTAGTCAGATTTTAGCATCCAATTGATATATATTCGGACTCCGCCATAAATGTACAGAGTATACCGCTTGAAATTAGATTGATATTCTTAAATACCTTCCAAATTACATATATATTCATTACACAATGAAGCATTATGTACAGATGTCGACTGTTTTCAAATGCTGCTATTAGATCAAATATTGTTACCTTTTTGTACTTAAATCTTGGAGTAATTTTTTACCTGCAACATTAAACAATGCAAGTTAAAAGTTCAAGAAACCATAGATTTAGAAAATAAAATTATGTAAACACGTGTTATTTTATTACACTGTGACAGGTGATGTTATGCCATATTACTTATTAACTGATAGATCCGTATAGATAAGTATAAATAATAGACTTACGAGAGCAAAAATGATAAATATTGATAAAAATATATTCACAAAATCCTTAGCAGCAATACAAAGTACGCTAATAAATGGAATAGTGTTAGAGATAGATATACAAAATAGATATGCGCATTGGCAAATAAGGAAGATGTTTAATTAGTAATAAATTCAAATCGAGCATCATAATGTTTTATTCTTGATTTTCGTTTCGTACTGTCTTGAGAATCGCCCATTAAATTGTCTCCCACATGTTGCCGATATATATGTATGGCTTGGACTAGACCGAACCAGCACTTTTCTCGTAAACAATAAGTATTCCACAAAAGTGGCGGAAGAAATACTGCACCACATCTTAGTGGCAACATCCCTGATAGCCAAGTCTGCTCCGAGCGTGGAGAGAGCAAAGTCTGGAGTCCACGTGGAGTGCAGTATCATTCCAGACCGCCGCTTGAGGGTGCTCGGAGCACTGCGTGGAGGGCATCTGGAGGGAGCGTGGCCTGCACTCCACGTGGGCCTCCAAAAATGAGCACAGCAGCACTCCACCTGCCGTCAAAGCATCTGGCCTCCACCGTCTTCCGTCCAGGTGGAAGGCAGCTCGTGGAGTTTGCGTGGAGCGGCGGATGCCGTTATAAAGGGCAGCACCGTCGGCGAGGTTCTGTCGGTAATGTTGGTGAAATGAATTTCCATCAGGGCTGTGCGAGTACTCGCAAAATGCGAGTCGAGCTAAGCTCGACTCGATTGGTCGAGCCGAGTCGAGTACTCGCACGAAGCGATCGGCTCGCACGACGTCATCGGCTCGCATCGATTGCGAGCTGCTGCCATCCAGTCGAGCTTAGCTGGGCTCGCTGGCTCGCACCGACCGGCGACCGTGCGATTCGTACGGAACGAACGGCTCGCATAAAGGAGTCGACGCCGACGCGAAATCAATTCACGCGTAATATAACATGGTGCGAGTTATACATAGCGCGAAGATCGGCACATTGATATTATTAATCATTGTAATATATTGATAATGCTATACGATTCTAAGAGACAATTCAAACAAAATATGCTGACTTACAGTTTGGACATCTTTTGCTAGTATCGTCGCCAGCCTTTTCTTTTCGATCTCATATACCCAGACAACCAGTGCTGCACCGGGCAGCTATGTCGCATTTAGGAGCCCTGCTGCCGCGCACTGCACGAAAACGGTCCTGGTTTCTGGACCGCCGTAAGAGGGCAATACGGTGGCGCTAATGTGTCGAATGCCGTACAGTCCCTATGCTATGGGGTCTCTCGTCGGTGAGGTGACACAGACCTGGTCACGCTAATGTGGAACTTCCACATCGAGATGTTAGTAAAGTAAATTTCTATTGTACAAATATGTATAGCAGCAGCAGCAGTCTTCCTCTTTACCGATAAAATTAATACGTATTTAAATTACATATTGCATACTATTAGGTCGTTCGGAAAGGAATTTCGTTTTTTGTGTAGGGATGGCAATGCTTCCGTTTGTCATTACTAGACTGCGAATCTTTCTACAAAATAAAAATGGACTACATCGATTGCAAAAATAGAAACCAAATATTCGAAAAAAATATGTATCCAATATTTTGGTGCTACTACAGAAGAAATAACATTCGCAGCAAAGTTAATAATTTCAGAGCAAATCCGAAATCTCTCTCTCTCTGTCTGTCTCTGTCACGTTACGGAGCCAACAACCTTTTTGATGCACTCTGTCGCGACTCAAAAGCGGACGCGGCCAACCGACCCGTGCAGTCGACCCGGGCAGTAGACCCGGGCAGTAGACCCGGGCAGCCGACCCGTGCAGTCAACGCGGGCGCCACAGTGTGAAAGACCGATGAGCTCTGTGTCAAAAACAACGAACTTTCGATGGAAAAGAGATAGAACGATGAGTTTTTTTAAAGTTAAAGCTGAAATTTAGCAGAATATGGGGAAAATAGGGAGATTATGGTACGAATGTTTTTAACCTTGAGAAAATTCGTTAAACTTGCACAATTTCAAGAAAATTTTGTTTCGACAATGACAATACGTAAGAGAAGGCATGATAAGATTGATTTTATTTAGACTTTGTGCACCTATTCCCTATTGTAATATGTTAATGTAGTATGTAGTATAAATAAATATAATATTAATTTTGTCGGTAAAAAGCAAGACTGCTGCTACTGCTCCACATTTGTAAAATAGAAATTTACTTTACCGACATCTACCACATTAGCACGACCTGCTCTTATACGGCATTTGACACATTAACGTGACCGTGCTTCCCTCTTACGGCGACCAAGAAACTAGGACTTTTATTTGTGTAGCCTCGCGGCAGCAGACCTCCTAAATGCGACATAGCTGCCGTGCACTGCCGCTGCAGATTGGATCAGCTGGTTATCTGGGTACTTTGGGTAAGATGGTATCTGAGAAAATGATACCTATCATTGACGATGCAGAACGGCTGCCAATCACCTATTATCATCTCAGCAATCGATTTCGTAATTGCTTTCGCAATTTTGTAGAATTGATTTGTAGTATGACTAGGTTTTCTTCCATATCTGTGACATCGTGTCTGGTGGAAACTTTTTCCTCCCGTTCCGCGAAATATACACCACGATGCACAGACTTTCGTCCCTATTTATTTTGGTAAACCATTTCAAAGCTATCTGCATTCTTAATTCTCCTTCGAACACTGTCCATCGCCACAGAATTTGTACTAGACGCAACTGCAACTATCTCTGTGTTGTCCACTTCAATCGCATTGTTTGCATTCGCGCTGTCCATCTTGTAGAATTTAATAAAAAAACTCAATTAACTATGTACAGTTACGATGACTAAACTCTTCCAGTATGAAACAATGTTGTCTTGGCGATCGTCTCGATCGAAGTTTCAACGATGATCGCCGACTCGGCAACACTGATACAACATTGTTTCATACTTTGAAGAAGGAATGATCGAATGACACATCGTCGATACAATTCGGTTCAAGGGCATTTTTGACCACCTTATCCGGCTATACCCTTTAGCACGTATAATAGAACTGTACAAAGTATTATTTAAATATATCTTTCTGCGTTTTCATACAACCTTCTACAAGTATAACTAATATTGTTCATCGTGTCAATTCATTGGAAGTTCAGAAAAGATTTTGAGATGAAAATCCATCAAGCTTTTACAAAGTTTACAATATCATCTAAAGAGCGAGTATCACGAGTTTTGTACGTAAACCTCATGTCTCTTAGAATCGTATAGCATTATCAATATATTACAATGATTAATAATATCGATGTGCCGATCTTCGCGCTATGTATAACTCGCACCATGTTATATTACGCGTGAATTGATTTCGCGTCGGCGTCGACTCCTTTATGCGAGCCGTTCGTTCCGTACGAATCGCACGGTCGCCGGTCGGTGCGAGCCAGCGAGCCCAGCTAAGCTCGACTGGATGGCAGCAGCTCGCAATCGATGCGAGCCGATGACGTCGTGCGAGTAGCTCGCTTCGATGCGAGTACTCGCACGAAGCGAGCTATCCGCATCGTGCGAGCCAATCGCTTCGTGCGAGTACTCGACTCGGCTCGACCAGTCGAGTCTCGGTTCGACTCGACTCGAACTCGGCTCGCATTTTCGAGTTCGACGGCAGCCCTGATTTCCATATATCGTACAAATATAAGGCAGTCCTCCTTTTTACCGACAATTCCAAATAACGATTTCGAATGAATATTCAGCTTGTGCACATTAGGTGGAGCTAAGCTATACTTGACGAAAAAGGCATAACCGAATAAGATGGTCAAAACTGCCCTTAGAGGTTTTTCAATGGCTATTGAACCATTCGATGGCTGACCAAGAAAAACCCCTCTAAGTAAAATTTCAACCCCCTTGTTTGCCCGTAAGGGTAGTTACAGGGTAAATTAGATTTTGCGCTCTTCTGCGCATTTTCCGGTCTCAAACGCGTTCTAAACTTCGGGAAAAAATGTGACATATTTTTGATCCCAAGGCGCATTTTTGAGAATTTTTTCAGATTTTTTTGTTGCAAACTGTGGTTGTAAAAAATAAAAAACCCCAAAAAATCGGAAAAATATTTTTTTCTCAAAAATATTAAAACATGCTGTTTTACTGATTAGTTCCCTGATAATGTACTATGACAGGCAGTATTGTCCATTTTTCCAGATTTTTTATTCTGCTGTATCATTGTCAAAAACAATAAAAATCGAATCTTTCGACGTTTCTGATGTCAGGAGGAAAGTTACATTTGCTAGTTTTACCGTGGATGTATATTAAGCTATTTTTAACGTTTTTACATCGAGAAAAGCAATTGTTTGACGTAAGAAATGTTATTTGAGGGAACGAAAAAACAATGTTTTTTTAATATTTTAAAAATATGTAAGTAACATTTTTAAAATTCAAACTAATGTACTTTCTGATCCTTAACTGACACAGTACAAACCTTTCTTTCAAATAACTGTAAACGGGGATTTCTTTCTCATACATCTTGCAAAAAGAATGGAATGGTTTCGGTTATTTGTAATACTCATTTTTATCGTTCTGTTATAGTTTGACCGTTGTAATGTAACGAAAAACTTGTGACTTGTGACTTCGTACAACAAATAACGTATGAGTTATTGGAGATCGTCATGTTGTCAGAATTGTTTGTTATTTTGGGACCATAAAATTGCTGAATAATCTCTAGATATTCTGAAATAAGGGACGACAGGGTTTGTCTCCACGTAGTGAAAAAACCATTTTCAATTTGTTTATGTGCAACCCGTAGTCCAATACACCTCATGGGGTTGCCCATTGAAACCCTTCTCGAAGCACTTAGAAAGGTTCGACCTTGACCGTTTCGTACGAAATCTGGCCCACTGTGAGCATCTTTTCGGACGAAATCGGTCGGACCGGCACCAACACATGCCTCGGAACGCTCGTCCGTTTACGTATATTAAAATGCAAATGTAAAATAAATACACGAATATTTGTGAAATTATAGTAAACGGGTACTTGTGTATTTAGTGAATATTACGTGGATTGAAATTCCTCTTCTGAGCTACCCGCTTCCAGAATCAAATCTAATAGGGGTTCCTATTGCACGTGTAAAGGCCGATTCATACAACTTTGGCTGGTGCCGGACGATGTTTTTGGGCATTTAAACATTTCCGTCCGGATTTTCAGGCAACTTGAGAAGGTTTCGAGACGTTTGACAAAGGCCCAGACCCGAAGATTGTGTAATTTACAACCCTAACCCCAGGGGTTCCAAGAACCGTTTACTGCCCTCTACGCTTCAGGAGCAGCCTATGGTCCGAGTCTCCGGAAATTCGGAAGGATTCATCTAGAGGATATTTGTCCGGAAAACCGGACGACACGAAGACAGAATATAACATTTATTTAAAAGGCTATTAAATAGAAATTATCAGAGTTCGTCGTGCTAATTGGTGGAAAATACGATGTTAAGGAATTTTTAAACGTTATAACGAAAAACAATAACAATTTATTATCCTGACAATGAAAAAAAAGAATATCATCTGACAAAGTGTACGGTAAAAAACAATTTGTCAAACAACGCCGGTGGAGGTTCTGCACGTTCTGGTTTGTTCAGTACGTTAAAGTAATTTTAAACAAATTACAGTGTCTTAATATTTCGAGGAAAACTATTTTATATATATATATATGTATATTATATATTGTTATTATATAAGTATATTGTTTATTTGTATATTTCCTAAGCAATAAGAAAGAAAAACCATCCAACGGTGTTCTACGAAATTTCTTAATAGTTAAACAAACTGTGGAAAGATTCAGCTCGGTCGGGTAACAGCAAAATGTGCCCCAAACGAATAAAAAATTGAGATAATTAATTTAATAAAAAAATTTCGTAAAAAAAATTAAATGGGCTTCGATGCGCATTAAAAAACGCACTAAAGAGCATGGAATAATTTCCTTTTGATTTGTTTGAATACACACCAACTGATAAGAAAATTGATTAAAATATTAAATACAATACAATATTTTCGGAGGCAGCGCAAAAATCTTTTACATGCTTTCATATATTAATGTATTTTCCCTTCCCACCAACTGATTTCCAACTCCACCATACTCCAATGAAATCATGATCAGCAACATCTGTCAATTGGAAAACTTTGAATTTTGTGCTGTCTCCGAAAAGATTGTATTATATTTAATATGGTATTTAATATTTTCTTTTAATCAATTTTATTAATATATAATAAATTGTTATTGTTTTTCGTTATAACGTTTAAAAATTCCTTAACATCGTATTTTCCACCAATTAGCACGACGAACTCTGATAATTTCTATTTAATAGCCTTTTAAATAAATGTTATATTCTGTCTTCGTGTCGTCCGGTTTTCCGGACAAATATCCTCTAGATGAATCCTTCCGAATTTCCGGAGACTCGGACCATAGGCTGCTCCTGAAGCGTAGAGGGCAGTAAACGGTTCTTGGAACCCCTGGGGTTAGGGTTGTAAATTACACAATCTTCGGGTCTGGGCCTTTGTCAAACGTCTCGAAACCTTCTCAAGTTGCCTGAAAATCCGGACGGAAATGTTTAAATGCCCAAAAACATCGTCCGGCACCAGCCAAAGTTGTATGAATCGGCCTTTACACGTGAAATAGGAACCCCTATTAGATTTGATTCTGGAAGCGGGTAGCTCAGAAGAGGAATTTCAATCCACGTAATATTCACTAAATACACAAGTACCCGTTTACTATAATTTCACAAATATTCGTGTATTTATTTTACATTTGCATTTTAATATACGTAAACGGACGAGCGTTCCGAGGCATGTGTTGGTGCCGGTCCGACCGATTTCGTCCGAAAAGATGCTCACAGTGGGCCAGATTTCGTACGAAACGGTCAAGGTCGAACCTTTCTAAGTGCTTCGAGAAGGGTTTCAATGGGCAACCCCATGAGGTCTCAACGGCCGCGGCCGCTCGTCGGTCGGAGAGAATGAAATCATTTTCATTTCCCTCTATTGCAAAATAAACTATGAAAACAAATATTTTTTAAACTGAAATAATTTTTATTAAATACTCTTGTGGTTTCGCGATGAGCACCCAATACTCATTTTTATCGTTTTGTTATAGTTTGACCGTTGTAATTTAATGAAAAACTTGTGACTTGTGACTTCGTACAACAAATAACTTATGAATTATTGGAGATCGTCATGTTGTCAGAATTATTTGTTATTTTGGGACCATAAAATTGCTGAATATTCTCTAGATATTCTGAAATAAGGGTCGACAGCGTTTGTCTCCACGTAGTGAAAAAAAACATTTTCAATTTGTTTATGTGCAACACGTAGTCCAATACACTGCCCCGTACGAGCGATAGCGGAACAGTAGTGGGTTAAGATATTAAACCGTTACTGCCCACTAATATGCGATCGTAGGGGGTGGCTAGGCGCCATCTCGTATGGGTCCGAACGGATGACATTGTAGTTATGCAAGGCTGAGAAGAAGGTTTCCAGGCAGGACTATGGTTAGGTGTCTAGATACGAATACGCGGCTGATTGGATAAGAGTGGAGGAGGCAGACCTAGTTTCACACGCATTTTCGGCTGTGTCGAAATATTGGCTACAGTGGCCACACACACTATGTAGCGTGCACCGTCGAAATCAAAACATTGGGTCTAGGGGCGCGCGGCTGTGGTAGGGATGGGCAGACCTGGCGATAGGCTCGACTTGTTTATGTGCTGTTCCCGGGGCTGTTCTCTATTGAGATGTTTGTGACAGGTTGCATTAGTATTGAGCTGGAAGCCGGTACTTTCTCGGACAACACGTGCTGACTGTAAAGTAATTTTTCAATTACCAACATTATGAATTGAGCGCGCTAAAGAACAGCTTCAATAATGCAATAGCAATAATGGTCTAATCATTTTCACGCACAATGTTCCAATAGCAAATCGGTTGAAGCATAAAAACAGATATAGTAGCCATTGAAAGATGTAAAGATACGAATCTTTGAATTTCTCTGCTTACGATTGATTAAAATCGTAGTTTCTTATAATTGTTTCAATTTTTACTTATTTTCGAGTATCCAC
The DNA here is from genome assembly GCA_916610235.2 of Lasioglossum morio. Lineage (NCBI taxonomy): Eukaryota > Metazoa > Arthropoda > Insecta > Hymenoptera > Halictidae > Lasioglossum > Lasioglossum morio. Next base: position 1,164,060 of record CAKAJA020000455.1, read on the forward strand.
ACTCTCGTGAGCGTTAATATACAAACCATTAATGCACATGAATCATTCCATGCGAGATGCGACTACTGTTTCGAATTTTGTTCAAATTTGGATATGTTGCAGTCGTTAGTAAAATATGAACGCATCTCAAAGAATTCTTTGAAATCTTGAGAATTGATGGTTTTACGGACGTGTAATAAAATACGAGGTGTCACAAGTTTTTCATTACATTACAACGGCCAAACTATAACAGAACGATAAAAATGAGTATTACAAATAACCGAAACCATTCCATTCTTTTTGCAAGATGTATGAGAAAGGAATCCCCGTTTACAGTTATTTGAAAGAAAAGTTTGTACTGTGTCAGTTAAGGATCAGAAAGTACATTAGTTTGAATTTTAAAAATGTTACTTACATATTTTTAAAATATTAAAAAAACATTGTTTTTTCGTTCCTTCAAATATCATTTCTTATGCTTCGTACAGACCTAAACAGCGCGCCGAACCGCGCACCGAACCATTCGCCAAACCATTCGCCGAACCGTTTGCCGAAATGTTCGTCGAAATGCGCGGCGAAATGCGCGGATTCGTGTTTGCCTTTGATCTATCAACTCCGGGAACGACGACGAACACGAATCCGCGCGTTTCGCCGCGCATTTCGACGAGCATTTCGGCAAACGGTTCGGCGAATGGTTTGGCGAATGGTTCGGTGCGCGGTTCGGCGCGCTATTTAGGTCTGTACGAAGCATTACGTCAAACAATTGCTTTAGGGTTTATACGTCTGTTTTCCGGGTGTGGGCATTGGAGTTTCAAAATAGGAATCCCGCACCCTTGTACAGTAAATCCTGACAAGTTGCGCGGGCTAGAAACCTGGTAAGTTGCATCGGCCTACTCACTCCACTGCCTGCCAACGCTGTCCCGCGCCGCAGGACGGCGACTATTGTCGTCGGCTCGGGTATATCGGTGTGACCACCACTACATTGACTCAATGAATCGAATGTTCAAAATTCTTAATAATCATTATTTTTTCATGGAACTTTTTGAAAACGTATTTCTGGCATCTTTCTGAGTAAAACAAGACCAAACACGATATAGTTTCAATTGTAATTTAGTGGTGTAATCGACGAAGAAAGTTTCGGTCGCAAGGAAGGACAACGTATATGAAAGAAATTCAAGTCTAATTCTTTGAGAACATATTTTCGACATGTTAGGTTGTTTATTTATATATATGCTATAGCGTATGTTGAATGTATGATAGATTATAAATTATGCTTCTCACATGTAGAGTAAATATGGGCCAAATTACATATATCGTGTTTGGTCTTGTTTTAATCAGAATAATGCCAGAAACAAGCCAGTAAAAGTCTCATGAAAAAATAATGAAAAATAAAGCATTTTGAATTGGCATTACATTGTGAGAATACGTGGGCCTTTAAACTGTGGGCCGGCGGCGGCTACACTCTGTGCGTAGCCGTCGCCGTTACTCTATTGTAGTCTCGCTCGGCGCGATCGGAGCGGTAGACCCAGCCATAAATCAGAAAAGCAAGTCTGGTAAGTTGCTCAGTCAGAGAACAGCGTTTTTGCAACTTACCAGGATTTACTGTAATCCTGGAAACGAGTCTACTCCCTTTTAATAAACTAAAGCAAGGATTTCAAACCAAGGAGTATGTTGGGTTGCAGGTAGCTACGGTTGTAAAGTTTTGTACCTTAACGGTATAGAAGGTCCAAATACATGTGGCTACATCGGCTGTGCTTATTTCGGCAGGATAAACAGGACTTAGTTGGGAGATACATCTCGAAGGTTAATGTTTTATGACGACCTCGCCTTTCAATTCGTACTCGCGGTTGTTCCTTCGCGCGGAGGGTTTTACGACGGAACATTTGTATTGTGTCTACTTTTGACGATACTTTTGACTACCCTTGACGGTACAGGGGTGAGTGGCCTGCAGTTCCTTTTTAGTCGGAGCAACCTAATCATTGGAAAACCGAAAAAATACCGGTATTATTTCGGTTTCGGTAGAATATTGACTATGGCGTTATTCGATAGTTCTAGCATCGGCGGGATACCTAAAAAATACAAAGAAAATCAGTAATGTAAAATATATGTATACGTGTGCTGAATGGGATAATGAGATTTACATACCACACGAGAAATTGGAGACTTCTCCTCCTTCCCTGGACGGTAAATTATGTTTCTGCCAGAATTCCAATAGATTTCCGCATTACCCAGGAGGTACTATTGACAATGCGTTTTTTTTACAGTGGTATCCCCAGTAGGCCTATTCCACTATGACGCTGCATTCAGCAACAAACCGACCAACCTAAAAAAAATAGTAAACATTAGTTTGCATATTAATAGATTACATATACTTACTTTCGTTATAATTTACTTACGCTGGGCGCGCAATGGATCAGTGAATAGATCGCGCGACTGGGGGCTCCGCAGTTGCGCGATCAGTGTCGATCATCTCGACGGCCTCACCTCTGAAAATATTTTGTGTCAGTTAAACTATGGTGCCCAAGGTGGTTCGGAACCCACCTTATAAAAACTGTAGGTCCCGTCGCGAAATAACTTTTGCAGTCAAGTGCGCTGTAAAATAACAAAAAAAAAATATATATATATACTTACGACACCGTGCCGTTGTCGTTGCTGCTGGTGGCGGTGTTTCGCCAGCGGTTCCGCTTCTTGCTCATAATGCTATTTGCGTAGTTGGTGGTGGAGGTGTTGCTGCGGTGCAACTCCGATCGCTTGCGGTGCCACTCTTTCGCCGACTTCAGTGCACTTTGTGCCACTTTTTCAAAATCTCTTTCGAGAGGCCGCGGGAACGATCTGTTCCGCAGTGTTGCCTCTGTAACATTTATTTGAATCAAGATAAATAAGACTAAACAATAAATTAATGAAGATGAACAATGCATTAATAACGAGGTTAAACAAAGACAACGATGTGCAATACTTACCGTATATGGCCTTTGTTATCCGCGCATCGGATAAGGAGTGTGTTCCATTCGTGCCGAACCACGTGTGGTCGGATGCACAAGCGTCCGACATGGCCTCCTTGAAGGTGGTTGTTACCGCCTCTTTCATTGTGTAGCCGCCCAATTGGGCGAAGTACACAACCTAAACAAAAAATTACCATTAGTTCCCATATTATGCTTACTTTTATTATATGTACATCTGTATTACAATATACTTACCACACTCTCGTATTCTTCTTCGTTTCTCGTTTCGAATGAGAGCACCTCCTCTGGCGAGGTTAATGGGAGGAAGTGCGGCGGCCTCCCCAGCTGCTCGCACAGCATCGCTTGACGTTGCGCCCTGTTCATGGTGGGAGCAAAGAAAAATTAATAAATGGAACAACTTTTCCAGAAATATACAATTTCAACAAACTCTGAGGTTGACTCACTCCAGCTTCTCCATTATTAATTTTTGCTCCCGCTGCATCTCGGCCTGCTTCTCCAACAAGACATTGACTACTCCATAGAATTTGTTCACCTCGGCAAGACGTTCGGCCCTGTTGATGGTGGAGGCAAAGAAAAATTAGTAAATAAAACAACTTCTTGAAAAATATAGGATATCAATGAAATCTGAGGATGACTCATTCCTGCTGCCGTAGGTCCTTCTGACCCTGCAGAAGTTGCAGCAGTAGCTGCTCCATTCTAAAACAAATACAAACATTACACCATGTACTATACGATTTAATTATAATTATTACTAAATTTAAAAATATGTTTGCAATTTACCGTTCCAGCTGCGTAGGAGGCGTCGGGAGAGTCGGCGGAAGGGTGGAAGATGGTGGGTGGGCAAGATTTTCCGCCTCCGCTACTGTGCCCAGCGTTTTAATCAGCTGTTCCAAGCTTGGCGACACTAACGACGGCGACGGCGATGGCAACGGCACGTTCCCCGATGGTGCCCTCTGGGATGTCAAGCTCCTTGACCACTTCGCCGAAGGCTCATCATCAGACGACGTCGTCTGATATCTGACCGGCTTTGTTGCGGTCCTTGTCGGGCGATTCAGCTGAAATGTATGAGCATTGAAAAATATTAAAAAGAAACAAACAAGGTCGCTAGAGAAACTAGAAATTCTACAATCGTAGATATTTAAAACTTACATTATTCATATTGTGCGGAGGGAGGACGAAGGTAAAAGAATTTCGATGTTGCTTCAACGATGTCCAAAGCTCGAAATGCGCTCGCTGACCCGTGCTTCGTCGCGTGAAGGGTGGGAGATAGGAAAGCTCTCTTTTTTGGAAGAGAGGTGACAATGTTGAAACTGCGCCGAGGGACTCGGCGTAATTACTCGTCGAGGCTACGGTTTATAACGCGTCGAAAACACCCGTAAAAATCCTTAAAACGTGCTGCGGAATAACCCGGACATCTGCGAACCAAATGTCGACCGGTCCGACGGACCCAAGGAAAATCTGCGTCCGCGTCATAATCCGCTTCCCCAATTGTCTGACTTCGACACATTTGGCAGCCAGGTACGTATATAGGTATAAGTGGGCAAAAATTCATTTTCTTCAATTCATATACTTTCTGGTACCAGTTACGGCTATTTACACTTCGTGGCAATGTCTTTATGGTACGACTGCTTACGCGTTAGACTACCTCTGCTGGCGTTTGGGCGATTACAATTCTACGGTACAACCTAAGCCCTACTTGCTTTTCCAGAATCCTTTGTTCCAAAAAACAATTTTAACGTTTTCGGCACAGCTTTTTCCCAAAATACGTGGCATGTTTATTTTACCGTCATTAAGTCCCCGATTTCATGCAGCAGCTTGAAACGTCAAGGCGATGGTAAACGGACCGAGTGAAGGTACAAGATAATAAAACAAATTTGGTCTCGAAATTTGTCTACGACCTCATAATTTTTCAAAAAATCGATCTTTTTGAAAAAAAATAATGAAATCATCGTTTTTTCGTTGAAATGTTTTGGTAGCCCACTAATTTGAAGGTTTATTGTATTATTATTTATGGAACCGAATAAAAATAAACATAATGAAATATTCAAACGTTTAGAGTTACTTACGAAGCATGAAAAACTTCAAATGTCGTGAGCGCTTGATGAATTGCTGCCATTGTCGCTGGCACTACTTGTAAGGTGCTGTGTGTGGTTGTAATGTAATTTAAATTAGATATCTATTTTCCATAATTATATTTTCATTTACGCAGGAAGTAATTTAAGTGTCTCATCTTTGTAACTTACTTCTCATAAAAGAATTTTTTGACTTCTGCTAATATCTTATGTTCTTTTTTAAAGTTCAATCGATTTTTTATTAATATCAGTGAAATTTTCGGGTCGGTTAGGTATAATGCTCGATTAAAAAAACGTCTAGTATTCTGTTTTTTTCGGCTACTTTGTCGTGAATGCAGTATCATATTTTTTCTGTATAATTTATGCCACGATTCATTTGCATCTTCTGAATAGTATGCTGTGGGTAATGTATTACTACAAAATGTTTTTAATCTAGCATTATACCTAACCGACCCGAAAATTTCACTGATATTAATAAAAAATCGATTGAACTTTAAAAAAGAACATAAGATATCAGCAAAAGTTAAAAAATTATTCTATCGCTCTCTATCTCATTTCTATAGAAAGTTCTTTGATTTTGACAAAGAATTCTTCCGGTTGTCCCATAGTGCAACGTACCGTGGTGCCGAGGCGTTCAAAAATCGATTGTATATATTTTCGATGTAAAAAAAAAATTACTTTTGTACTGCCAAATAGTGAATGTATAATTCAATAATAATAGTAATAAAAATAGAATGTAATAATATCTTAAAACAGAAAAAATTAATATTCTTTTAATTGTGATTTTCATATTTTTGTTTTTCTTAATAAGCAAACAAACTAAAAACTAGAGGAGGGTTTTTGCTCGCTCGATTGGCGAGCTTCGCGGGTGGGGTTGTTGTAGCTCGCTCGCTTTGCGAGCTTGCGAGAGGGTTAGTGGTACGGATGTTATTTTGTGTGTGACTCTCCACGAGCTACACAAAGAATTTCCTTTTTCCTTTTTCCTTTTTCCGACCACTGTGCGACAGTGCGTCATATTGGGTGAGCAAGCCAGCTGAGCCAGCGGAGAGGGAACGGCCCACGACCGACGTGTCTGGCATCACTTGGTGGGGGGAACGGCCCACGGGACTCACGAATACACCATCAGCGCCGCGGGTTCAGTTACCAGTTCTCGCTCGCTTAGATCGGTTGCGGTCACTCTGCAGTAACACTCGTGAGTGCGGTCTACGTTATTCTATTTGCATCACGTGACTTTTTTGGATTACGTGAGCTGCTGGATTACGTGAGCTGCTGGATTACGTGAGCTACTGGAATACGTGAGCTGAGGATTACCACTGTAACAAAGGTATTTATACATTTCATATTATTTCATCTGTACCATTCTGCCCAAATGTCTCCCAGAATATTAAAAACGTCGGCATCGCGAAAGTCATTTCGGCAGTTAAGTTCGTCCCAAAGACGCCGCATTTTGAATGAAGTGAGATCAAATCTGAAGCGGTACAAGGATGCAAATCCGGTTAATGTTGGCACTGTGCAGGAGATAACCACCCTCCCCTGTTCATCCGCGCATAACTTCAATGCAGACTTTTCACGCGAAAATTCCGAAACGGTTTTTAATAATCATTGCGACTTACCCGGCACGTCCTCCTCATTTTCATCAATTCATTGCACGGCCCGGCAATCTGCTGACGCTGCTTCATACCAATCTTTTCGCGATCGTTTGGCGTCTTGTTTTGTTGATAGTAACATATCGCACACTCAGGGAAATAACATCCTACGCGTTCTTTATACGCACGCATGTCACGCGAATTTACCAGTAGATACTAGAACGCTTATCGGCACACCGCGCGTCAGTGCCATCACGTATGACGTGCTACCGGGAAAGTATATTCATTTCGATGTCGAGTCTAAAATAGTTAATTATTTATCTCATTCTGTTGTAACCATTCCCGACCGGTTGGAATTAGATTTTAACGTAGACGGGTGTACTTTAGATAATTCAAATTCAATTCAACTTTGGCCAATTCAGATTAGAATCCGTAATATTCCCAATAGCAAACCCATTGTAGTGGGTATTTATAGAGGCAGACACAAGCCTATGAATCCCAATAGCTACCTTGAAAAATTTGTTTCCGACATTGAATCTATCATTTCAAATGGAGGCATAATTTTTCAAGGTAGAAGAATCGCGTTAGATTTAAATTGCTTCATTGCCGATGCGCCAGCCCGGGCGTTTATTCTTAACCACCTAGCTCACAATTCTCACCGACCGTGTTCCAAATGCAAAGTGGAGGGCATACGAGAGCAAAATCGTATGGTCTTCCTTGGCATTAGACACGATTCGCGATCTGACGTAGAATATAGAAGATCTCCTTATGATGATCATCATAAACACGGTTGCAGTCCCTTAGCTTCCCTCCCAATGGGAATGGTTACCCAAGTTCCGTTTGAATATATGCATCTAGTATGCATCGGTGTAGTAAAAAAGTTATTATTTGCCTGGGTGCGTGGTTCTTTTACAAAACACGCCAAATTGTCTTCCAATCACATCGACATTATTTCACAGAGATTAAAGTACATTCACGCGTATTGTCCATCGGAATTTGCTAGACGTCCGAAACCAATTACAGATTTTACAAAATTTAAAGCCACCGAATATCGGCAGTTTCTCCTGTACACTGGCCCAGTTGTCACGTACGGAGTACTGAACGATACAGCCTACTTTCATTTCCTGCTTCTGCACAGTGCCATCAGGATACTGGTATCTTCATTGTATGTGAAGGAGCATTTTTTGTTTGCCAAATCGGCTTTGATTCACTTTGTTGAAACTTGCGAAGCGCTCTATGGTAGAACCTTTCTGACGTACAATGTCCACGGTCTTCTGCATTTGGCAGATGACGTCAACCGTTTCGGCAACTTAGATTCATTTTCGGCTTTCCCGTACGAAAATAATATGTTATTTTTTAGGAAATATTTTAGGAAGCCGCGCCAACCTCTGCAACAGTTCGCCAATAGATTGGCTGAACTGGAACGTCATGGTCGTAAAGAGAGTGCTGATAAGTCTATCACCACTCCCCACGCTTCCATGCCGTTCTGCACTGCTAGTGGCGCGGTATTTTACCGTAAAATCCGTTTTAATAATTTATCTCTCGCAACAACAGATCGCGACAATTGTTGCATTTTACGCGATGGCACGATTTGCATTGTAACAAGTATCTTTCCTTCCGAAAATACTTTTAGAATAGGCCCACACCGGTTTAATAAAGTAGATTCATTTTATGATATTCACTTAAAATCAACCGAAGTCGACATTTTTACATGTGCTAATTTGAGCACCGATGTAATCTTTGTTAATCTGGAAGATGTTAGGGCAAAATGTTACAGAATGCCCTTTATTAAGACGAGTGACTACTACGATGACGCATTAGGATTCTCCGAATGGGTTGTAGCAGTACTCGCACATAATGAAAAAGCATAATCTTTTAACAAATTATGCAACAGAGTGGATTATGCCTACTGGGGACACCACTGAAAAAAAAAACGCATTGTCAATAGTACCTCCTGGGTAATGCGGAAATCTATTGGAATTCTATACTATACCCCGCGAGAGAACCGTAGCGCGTGAAAACCAGTTTGCGTTCGTCGCTGCGCATCTTCGCCCTGATTGGTAGGAATAATAATAATTCATTTACCGCGTATATGAAGACTCGCAGTCGAGACAGTGGGAGATGGGTGGTGGAGTGGGAGTTGGGAGGCTCGCAGCGCTGTCCGCGGTCACTCAAGCTGCGCGAAACGCTACGGTTCTCTCGTGGGGGCAACTTTAGCAGAAATATAATGTATCGTGCAGGGAAGGAGGAGAAGGAAGCCGCGACAACCGGAGAATAGGAAGGTCTCCAATTTCTCGCGTGGTACGCAAATCTCATTATCCTATTCAGCACAAGTATATATATTGTACATTATTAATTTTCTTTGAATTTTTTAGGTATCCCGCCAATGCCAGAATATGATATAGCGGTGCGCTCGTTTTGCCACTACCGAGGACAAATACTATCTATGGACTGCCCAGAGAAGGAGGAGAAGGAAGCTGCGACAACCGAAGATTAGGAAGGTCTCCAATTTCTCGCGTGGTACGCAAATCTCATTATCCTATTCAGCACAAGTATATATATTGTACATTATTAATTTTCTTTGAATTTTTTAGGTATCCCGCCGATGCCAGAATATGATATAGCGGTGCGCGCGTTTTGCCACTACCGAGGACAAATACTATCTATGGACTGTCTAGAGAAGGAGGAGAAGGAAGCTGCGACAACCGAAGATTAGGAAGGTCTCCAGTTTCTCGCGTGGTACGCAAATCTCATTATCCTATTCAGCACAAGTATATATATTGTACATTATTAATTTTCTTTGAATTTTTTAGGTATCCCGCCGATGCCAGAATATGATATAGCGGTGCGCTCGTTTTGCCACTACCGAGGACAAATACTATCTATGGACTGTCCAGAGAAGGAGGAGAAGGAAGCTGCGACAACCGAAGATTAGGAAGGTCTCCAGTTTCTCGCGTGGTATGCAAATCTCATTATCCTATTCAGCACAAGTATATATATTGTACATTATTAATTTTCTTTGAATTTTTTTGGTATCACGCCGATGCCAGAATATGATATCGCGGTGCGCGCGTTTTGCCACTACCGAGGACAAATACTATCTATGGACTGTCCAGAGAAGGAGGAGAAGGAAGCTGCGACAACCGAAGATTAGGAAGGTCTCCAGTTTCTCGCGTGGTACGCAAATCTCATTATCCTATTCAGCACAAGTATATATATTGTACATTATTAATTTTCTTTGAATTTTTTAGGTATCCCGCCGATGCCAGAATATGATATAGCGGTGCGCTCGTTTTGCCACTACCGAGGACAAATACTATCTATGGACTGTCCAGAGAAGGAGGAGAAGGAAGCTGCGACAACCGAAGATTAGGAAGGTCTCCAGTTTCTCGCGTGGTACGCAAATCTCATTATCCTATTCAGCACAAGTATATATATTGTACATTATTAATTTTCTTTGAATTTTTTAGGTATCCCGCCGATGCCAGAATATGATATCGCGGTGCGCTCGTTTTGCCACTACCGAGGACAAATACTATCTATGGACTGTCCATAGAAGGAGGAGAAGGAAGCTGCGACAATCGAAGATTAGGAAGGTCTCCAGTTTCTCGCGTGGTACGCAAATCTCATTATCCTATTCAGCACAAGTATATATATTGTACATTATTAATTTTCTTTGAATTTTTTAGGTATCCCGCCGATGCCAGAATATGATACAGCGGTGCGCTCGATTTGCCACTACCGAGGACAAATACTATCTATGGACTGTCCAGAGAAGGAGGAGAAGGAAGCTGCGACAACCGAAGATTAGGAAGGTCTCCAGTTTCTCGCGTGGTACGCAAATCTCATTATCCTATTCAGCACAAGTATATATATTGTACATTATTAATTTTCTTTGAATTTTTTAGGTATCCCGCCGATGCCAGAATATGATATAGCGGTGCGCTCGTTTTGCCACTACCGAGGACAAATACTATCTATGGACTGTACAGAGAAGGAGGAGAAGGAAGCTGCGACAACCGAAGATTAGGATGGTCTCCAGTTTCTCGCGTGGTACGCAAATCTCATTATCCTATTCAGCACAAGTATATATATTGTACATTATTAATTTTCTTTGAATTTTTTAGGTATCCCGCCGATGCCAGAATATGATATAGCGGTGCGCTCGTTTTGCCACTACCGAGGACAAATACTATCTATGGACTGTCCAGAGAAGGAGGAGAAGGAAGCTGCGACAACCGAAGATTAGGAAGGTCTCCATTTTTTCGCGTGGTACGCAAATCTCATTATCCTATTCAGCACAAGTATATATATTGTACATTATTAATTTTCTTTGAATTTTTTAGGTATCCCGGCGATGCCAGAATATGATACAGCGGTGCGCTCGTTTTGCCACTACCGAGGACAAATACTATCTATGGACTGTCCAGAGAAGGAGGAGAAGGAAGCTGCGACAACCGAAGATTAGGAAGGTCTCCAATTTCTCGCGTGGTACGCAAATCTCATTATCCTATTCAGCACAAGTATATATATTGTACATTATTAATCTTCTTTGAATTTTTTAGGTATCCCGCCGATGCCAGAATATGATATAGCGGTGCGCTCGTTTTGCCACTACCGAGGACAAATACTATCTATGGACTGTACAGAGAAGGAGGAGAAGGAAGCTGCGACAACCGAAGATTAGGAAGGTCTCCAGTTTCTCGCGTGGTACGCAAATCTCATTATCCTATTCAGCACAAGTATATATATTGTACATTATTAATTTTCTTTGAATTTTTTAGGTATCCCGCCGATGCCAGAATATGATATAGCGGTGCGCTCGTTTTGCCACTACCGAGGACAAATACTATCTATGGACTGTCCAGAGAAGGAGGAGAAGGAAGCTGCGACAACCGAAGATTAGGAAGGTCTCCATTTTTTCGCGTGGAACGCAAATCTCATTATCCTATTCAGCACAAGTATATATATTGTACATTATTAATTTTCTTTGAATTTTTTAGGTATCCCGGCGATGCCAGAATATGATACAGCGGTGCGCTCGTTTTGCCACTACCGAGGACAAATACTATCTATGGACTGTCCAGAGAAGGAGGAGAAGGAAGCTGCGACAACCGAAGATTAGGAAGGTCTCCAATTTCTCGCGTGGTACGCAAATCTCATTATCCTATTCAGCACAAGTATATATATTGTACATTATTAATTTTCTTTGAATTTTTTAGGTATCCCGCCGATGCCAGAATATGATATAGCGGTGCGCTCGTTTTGCCACTACCGAGGACAAATACTATCTATGGACTGTACAGAGAAGGAGGAGAAGGAAGCTGCGACAACCGAAGATTAGGAAGGTCTCCAGTTTCTCGCGTGGTACGCAAATCTCATTATCCTATTCAGCACAAGTATATATATTGTACATTATTAATTTTCTTTGAATTTTTTAGGTATCCCGCCGATGCCAGAATATGATATAGCGGTGCGCTCGTTTTGCCACTACCGAGGACAAATACTATCTATGGACTGTCCAGAGAAGGAGGAGAAGGAAGCTGCGACAACCGAAGATTAGGAAGGTCTCCATTTTTTCGCGTGGTACGCAAATCTCATTATCCTATTCAGCACAAGTATATATATTGTACATTATTAATTTTCTTTGAATTTTTTAGGTATCCCGGCGATGCCAGAATATGATACAGCGGTGCGCTCGTTTTGCCACTACCGAGGACAAATACTATCTATGGACTGTCCAGAGAAGGAGGAGAAGGAAGCTGCGACAACCGAAGATTAGGAAGGTCTCCAATTTCTCGCGTGGTACGCAAATCTCATTATCCTATTCAGCACAAGTATATATATTGTACATTATTAATTTTCTTTGAATTTTTTAGGTATCCCGCCGATGCCAGAATATGATATAGCGGTGCGCGCGTTTTGCCTCTACCGAGGACAAATACTATCTATGGACTGTCCAGAGAAGGAGGAGAAGGAAGCTGCGACAACCGAAGATTAGGAAGGTCTCCAGTTTCTCGCGTGGTACGCAAATCTCATTATCCTATTCAGCACAAGTATATATATTGTACATTATTAATTTTCTTTGAATTTTTTAGGTATCCCGCCGATGCCAGAATATGATATAGCGGTGCGCTCGTTTTGCCACTACCGAGGACAAATACTATCTATGGACTGTCCAGAGAAGGAGGAGAAGGAAGCTGCGACAACCGAAGATTAGGAAGGTCTCCAGTTTCTCGCGTGGTACGCAAATCTCATTATCCTATTCAGCACAAGTATATATATTGTACATTATTAATTTTCTTTGAATTTTTTAGGTATCCCGCCGATGCCAGAATATGATATCGCGGTGCGCTCGTTTTGCCACTACCGAGGACAAATACTATCTATGGACTGTCCATAGAAGGAGGAGAAGGAAGCTGCGACAATCGAAGATTAGGAAGGTCTCCAGTTTCTCGCGTGGTACGCAAATCTCATTATCCTATTCAGCACAAGTATATATATTGTACATTATTAATTTTCTTTGAATTTTTTAGGTATCCCGCCGATGCCAGAATATGATACAGCGGTGCGCTCGATTTGCCACTACCGAGGACAAATACTATCTATGGACTGTCCAGAGAAGGAGGAGAAGGAAGCTGCGACAACCGAAGATTAGGAAGGTCTCCAGTTTCTCGCGTGGTACGCAAATCTCATTATCCTATTCAGCACAAGTATATATATTGTACATTATTAATTTTCTTTGAATTTTTTAGGTATCCCGCCGATGCCAGAATATGATATAGCGGTGCGCTCGTTTTGCCACTACCGAGGACAAATACTATCTATGGACTGTACAGAGAAGGAGGAGAAGGAAGCTGCGACAACCGAAGATTAGGAAGGTCTCCAATTTCTCGCGTGGTACGCAAATCTCATTATCCTATTCAGCGCAAGTATATATATTGTACATTATTAATTTTCTTTGAATTTTTTAGGTATCCCGCCGATGCCAGAACATGCTACTGATCTCAACTTTTGAAGAAGCAGAGGCAACAACGTGTGATATTCATAATGTATATGCTATATGTATTTAGGTCCATGTAAAAATTGTAATTTTTTTGTCATTTTCAATAATAAAGGATGGTAATAATAAATAAAGAATTATAATATTTATTATTCCTTGTGCCATTCTCTCTGTATCCTGACCAACTCTCTGCGGCGTTTCAATACAATAACTTAAAAATTAAATAGATGAGAATAAAAGCAATTTTCCAGCATTAAAATAAATGTATTTATACAAAAAATATGAATCTTTTTTTCCTTATACGACAGTTTTTTTTTGCACGGGGACATTTTAATCTTAGCTTCCATCTCTTGCAATCGATGCAGAGAATATTTATTTTACACAAAGATTCGCAGTCTAGGAAAAATAATATAGATATAATAGTGTAACAGACCTGTACAGCGGGCTCAGTACAGCTCTGTTACGAACGCGAAGACTCGCGTACAGCCGAAGCGCGCCGACCGATCCCGACCGAACCCGAATCCGCGCGAAGCGATTTCACGCCTCATAACCAGGTGCGACATTGTATTACGCGTCTTCCCGCGTTTTCGCGCCCCGAAGCAGACGCCGCACGAGCAATTCCGCGAATCGCTCGTGCACACCGCAACCCGCGCCCCCCGCAGTAATCACCGAATTTGCCTATAAAAGGCAACGCGGAAGACGACTCGCTCTTTTTTTCTGAGTCCAGCTGGCGAGCCGCCTAGACTGAGCGGACCACCGGTAAGCGCCTTGCCTTGACGAGCCGTCAATCTCCCGACCTGACCGTTCCCGATACCCGAGCAACGCGCCGTTGCATCCGCACCGTCCACCGTAACAGCTTCGCGCCGAAGTTCCCGTCGCCGTTCCCACGAGCCGTCGGAACCTCTTTGCAGCGCGCCGCTTGCATCCTCGCCCGTTCAACGCGCCGTCGAACGAATCCTTCGCAACAGCTTCGCGCCGAAGTTCCTTCCGCCGTTCCAACGAGCCGTCGGAACACCTTCTGCAGCGCGCCGCTGTATCCTCGCCCGTCTCACGCGCCGTGAACGATTCTAACCTTCGCTTCACGCGCCGTCGAAGCTCCCGTTACCGTTTCACGAGCCGGTGAAACCCCGGGCAACGCGCCGTTGCTTCCTCGCCCGCTCAACGCGCCGTCGAGCGAATCCTGCAAAAGCTTCGAGCCGAAGTTCCCGTCGCCGTTCCCACGAGCCGTCGGAACACCCCGTGCAACGCGCCGTCGCCTCCTCGCCCGCTCAACGCGCCGTCGAGCGACTCTCACCGTTACCTCCGACCTGACCGACCCTGAATACCCGTTGCCGCGAGCCGCCGGTTCCCGTACCCCAGTAAGTCGACGAGCCGTCGCGGAGAGTCCGCTCACCTGCATCGACGAGCCGTCGCCCGTCGCCGACCGCCAGATCCGCGAACCGCGAATCCGTGTCCGCGCACCCGCGAACCTACCGCGATCGGCATCTTCGCGAGCCGCGGCCCCGTGAGACACAAAAATCTATATCGAGTGTTCTGTTCATTTCGCTCCCCATCCGAACTACCGTTTCCGTCCGCTTCCCTCGCCGCGAACCCTGGCTCGGCGAGCCATTCAGCAACGAGGGAGAGATCCGGTTGTAACGAGATTTCCGGACTCGTTACATGGCGCCCGAACAGGGACTTTTAAAAGTGTCGCGAACAAACCGCGAAACGTGTCGACCGGGTGCGTGTTTTCAACCACGTGCGCGCGGCAACCACGTGGCGCGTCGCGAGTTTTAGGTTAACCGGCCACGTGGTCTTGGAGGTTAACTCGCCGCGAAAAACGCGAGCCGCGAGTTCCAGTGTCGCCAACCGAAGACCAACAGTGAAGACAGTGCCGCGCGCGACATCTAGTGACACGGGGTGAAACTGGTGACCACGCGAAGTGCCGCGGAACAACGGTGACGGACATCTAGTGCCGAAAGACGGAAGGTGAATCGTGCGTCGCGATCGTGAAGTGACAAGGGACCGCACCGCCACCTAGCAGCGATCTACAGGACTTCTACGCGAGGACTGCAGCCGAATGAAACGTATTCGGCTAACGAAGGACCAGCTAATTGCAGAGCTGCAACGAAGTAACCTGCCCACCAGCGGAACAACAGAAGAACTTCGGCAGCGACTGACCGAGTACATCCAGCGGCGAACCGACGATCCGAAGGAAATGTCCGAACCGAAGGAAGGAGTAAGCACCCGAAACATGGCAGCTGCCGGCGAGAAAATGACAGCTACGGTTGAGAGAGCTGTCGATGGACGAACCGTAGTCGATACCGTCTCGGGAAAATGTGACCCGTACCGAAGCATTGACCGACTCCGCAAGTCGGGCAACGTCACCGACGGCAAGGACCCGCTGTCATTTCTGGAGCGGATGGACGAACTCCGGGATACGTACGAACTCTCCGACGCCGACTTGCTCCGCGGCGTCCCCGAGCTACTCCGAGGGCCAGCTCAGATATGGTATCGCAACAGCCGAGCCGAGATCAAGACGTGGGAGGAGTTCGCCGACGAGTTCACCCAGGTATTCGCTTCCAGCCGCTCGCGATTCCAGCGAGAGAACGAAGCTCGCACCCGTCGCCAACGTCGTGGCGAAACGTTCCACGAGTTCATGAATTCGCTATTCATGCTAATGCGACGTGCACACATGGACGACAGCCTCAAGTTGGACATGCTGTTCGAAAACATGCTGCCAGACTACCGGACGTTCATTTTTCGAACGGAAGTGAAAACCTCGAGGGAACTCCTGGCCCGAGTACAACAGATCGAACAGGCCCGCGAGGAAGCCGGTGAAGGTCCAACGGAGAGAAGAATCGCAGCACGTGCCGTGCCGATTCACACAGCTGAAGCCGCCGAACGGAGCGTCGCAATCACCGAGCCTATTGAATCACGGCTCGCTCGCCTCAGCACCACGCCGGGGACCGGCCGCTCCGAAAAATCAGAGGGTCCGTACGACCCGATGACCCACTGCTGGCGGTGCAAGCAACGCGGACATTACCGTTCCGAGTGCCGGAACGCGTACAGGAAGTTTTGCTCGCGATGTGGCCGCGACGACGTGTTGACACGCGATTGCCATCCGTCGGGAAACGGGCCACGGGGCCCGGCGTCGCCGAGCCGGCGCCAGTAAACCCGGGCCCGCCGATCCGTTACACGCCCAGGCCGCTTCTGCCAATCGTCGTACTCGGACGAGAAATTGATGCCATGCTGGACACTGGAGCACAGCTCTCGTGCATCAATGCAGAGGCCATGGAATGGGCCCGCGAACGAGGAATTCGACCCGCCGACGGATATCAACGGATTTGCCTCGCCGATGGATCGGAGATGCGTCCATCCGGCACCGTCCGTTTAACGTTCCGCGTGGGAGACGTCGAACACACCGAAGACTTCACCGTTTTACCGAAGATGGGCCCACCCGTGCTGCTCGGGATACAGGCCATCGCCGCGCTCCGTTTAACCGTCCGACCGCCACCCGAGGTAGCCACTTGGGCCACCGACTGTCTGGCCGAACCCTGCCTCCAGATGGGACTCCGAAAAATGAAGGAGGACGAACGAGAGCCATTCCAACAATTTCTGGAGCAGGAACTGGCGAAGTTCTCTTCCGTGGCCGGGCGCACCACGCTGGTGCACCACCGGATCAAGTTGCTCAACGAGACACCGCTCAAGCAACGATACCGCCCCCGCAATCCGGTGATGCAGGCCGTAATCGACGAGGAGGTCGACAAAATGCTGCGAGACGGAGTCATCGAGCGATCCAGCAGCCCATGGAGCTCGCCGGTGGTCGTCGTCAAGAAGAAAGACGGCAAACCACGTTTCTGCGTCGACTTCCGTCGCCTGAATGACCGCTCCGAGAAGGACGCGTATCCGCTGCCACATATCCAGGCCACCCTCGACAAATTACGAGGGGCCAAGTTCTTAACAACGCTGGATTTGAAGAACGGATATTGGCAGGTCCCGTTAGACGCAGCAAGTCGACCGCTCACCGCCTTCACCGTGCCCGGAAGAGGGCTCTTTCAATTTACGGTGATGCCGTTTGGACTCCATTCGGCGCCCGCCACGTTCCAGCGCCTCCTGGACAACGTCATCGGTCCGGAAATGGAGCCAAACGCCTTCGCCTACCTCGACGACATTATCGTCGTCAGTCGGAGCATCCGCGAACACCGTCGCCATCTACGCGAGGTCTTTCGCCGTCTCCGCGCCGCCGGCCTGCGTCTCAATCCGGAGAAATGCCGATTTTGCGTCGATAGCCTCCGCTATCTCGGCCATATCGTGGACCAGCAAGGCATCCGGACCGATCCGGAGAAGACGAGCGCAATAGCACAGCTGGCGGCTCCGAAAACAATTCGAGACGTTCGTCGATTTCACGGCATGGCAGCATGGTACCGAAGATTCGTGCCGAATTTCGCCGAGATTATGGAACCGCTGACAAGGCTCACCCGGAAGAACGCCAAATGGAGGTGGACAGACGAAGAAGAAACTGCGTTCCGGACGATGAAGGAGAAGCTCGTGGCCGCGCCGGTTCTTGCTTGTCCGGATTTCACGCAGCCGTTCACGCTCCAAACGGACGCCAGTGACAGCGGCCTGGGGATCGTGCTCACGCAAGGTCCAGAGAACGACGAGCACGTCATCGCCTACGCCAGTCACACGCTGAGCGCCACCGAGCGAAAATACAGCGCCACGGAGAAGGAATGCCTCGCCGTCGTATGGGGAATACGGAAAATGAAGCCGTACCTCGAGGGATACCACTTCACCGTGGTCACCGATCATCAGGCGCTCCGGTGGCTCCGGCAAATAGAAAATCCGACCGGACGCCTGGCCAGATGGGCGCTCGAGCTGCAGCAGTACAACTTCGATGTCCGATACCGACCAGGGAAATTGAACCACGTGGCGGACGCGCTGTCCCGAAACACGCCCACGGCGGGCGTCAACCTGCTCCGACCGAAACAGCGCCCCGACACGTGGTACGAGAAGAAAGTCGAAGCCGTCCAGATCAATCCGTCATCCGTCACCGACTTCCGAATCCAGGACGGAAAACTGCAGCGGCACGTACTGCATCAGCTCGATTACAACGAGCCCGAGCTGGGAGACGCCTGGAAGATCTGCGTGCCCACCGGCGAGCGAGAAGAGATACTCCGAAAGTATCACGACGACCCCACCGCTGGACATCTGGGGGTCGCGAAGACCATCGTTCGCGTGGCTCAACGTTTTTATTGGCCAGGAATGTTTCGGGAGACCGCCCGTTACGTTCGCAGCTGTGCCAGCTGCCAGCGGTACAAATCGCCACCGCAGCAACCCGCGGGACACCTCCACGCCAACCCGGGGACCAGACCATGGCATACGGTGTCCATCGACCTCGTCGGACCATTGCCAAGGTCACGCCAAGGGAACATCTGGCTGCTGGTCGCCCTCGACCGCTTCACCAAGTGGGTGGAGCTCGTACCGCTCCGAAAGGCCACCAGTTCCGCCGTCGCCGCCGCAATCCAGAAGGAAGTCATCCTCCGTCACGGGGCTCCCGAGGTGGTCATCACCGATAATGGCCGCCAGTTCATCGGGGGACCGTTCACCGCCCTGCTCGAAGCCGCCGGAACCGTCCACCGGAAGACGCCGCCGTACGCGCCCCACTGCAATCCGGTTGAACGAGCCAACAAAGTCGTGAAAACGATGCTCGCACAATATACCGGTGCCCGGCACAATCAATGGGACGAAAAGATTGAAGAGGCGCGTTTCGCCGTCAACACCGCCTGGCACGAGTCGACCGGGTACAGTCCAGCGTATCTCAACCAGGGAAGAGAACTCCGAACACCAGGACAATCGTCGACCGAAGATCCGAACGATGCGCCTAAACAACGATGGAAGAACCTCCGGGAAGCACAAGAACTCGCGAAACTGCATTTGGCGCGCGCATTCGGTCGGCAAGCGAAGTATTATGACCTCCGACACCGCGACTGGCGCCCAGCAGTCGGAGACCGCGTATGGAAACGCGAACATACGCTGTCCGATAAAGCGGCCGGAGTCAACGCGAAGCTCGCGCCGAAGTACACCGGTCCATACACCGTCGGAAAAATCGTCTCGCCGGTCATCGTCGATTTGCGAACCGACAAAAACAAATGGGTCCGCCATATCCACGTCCAGGATTTAAAACCTGCGGTGGAACCGGACTCCGAAACGCGAGCCGCGACCCACGCTGGGAACGATGCGGAACCGAGCGGCACATCCCCACCACCCCCCGACCCCGCCACTGTACCAGCTCCTCGTCGCCGAGGTCGACCCCGTAAAATAATTCCGAGCATTTCTATCTGCAGTAGATTTTGTACCAAAAAGAACGAGAGACATGGAGCCGTGGGTTCAGGAGCTGGCAGACCTGCTGGCCGAACCGAACCTAGACGAGAGGCCCAGGACGCCGACCGTCCAGCCGCCCGAACCGGAGGTCACCCCGGGCGAACCCACCGTGGGAGCCGCACCAGCAGCTACAGCCACCGGACCGCAGGGCACGACGAGCACGCCACGCCTCGTGACCGGGCCACCGCTCCCCATGCCGACGGGACCGTCACCACACCGCCGCCACGGACCACGCGTGCGGTCCATACGGCCAGTGACGTTTCTCCCGGCCCTGCTAAAGCGCAAGGCCGAATTGGAGGAGGCCGCAAGGAAGCGGAGCCCGGCCACCCCCGTGTCCCCCGCCGCTACCCCCGGACCATCGGGCGCTGCAACCAGTACGACAGTGGGGCCGTTCGAGCCACTTCCGGGCCCCAGCAGGAAGGTCGAACCACCGACGTGGTGGGACGGGGTGGTGACTCCACCGACCAAGCCGGAATACCGGCGGGAAAAGGGGTCCCACCAAAAACCGCCACCGAAGCCCCATTGGACCGAACGGCTGCCTCTCATAGACCTGACCGAGCCGGACACACCCCCAGCACTGCCAAGGAAGCCGACTACTCCAACTACAAAGCGGCCACCGGTACGCGGTCCGACGAAGAGGCCAGTGGCAGTACGACCCGTACCCACCGTACTGGGGATGGACCGCGCCGACGCTCCAGCCGGAGCGACAGTGGCCACCTCCGCCGGTCCACTAAAGACGGCACCGTCACCGAGGCCAGGGCCGTCAGCACGGCCACGGCCACCACAACAAATGCAGACCTGGACGGAGAAGCCAGGCAACGGGGGTCGACCAGTCCCGTCCGGGGATCGCCTCCCCGGCGCGCCGCCGTCTTTGCCGTACAACGGCAAGCCAGTACCAGGCCCTACCGCCTGGTACCAGCTGCCGACGGGCCGACGAGTGGAGGTGCCCCTATATTATGTCAAAACGGGGCAGTACCGAGCATCCACGCCGGACGAGCGGTGGATTCTTTTCTTTAAGAAAGACGGGCACCTACGCCGCTGCAAACGCAGGGTCCAGGTGCCGGACCTAGACTAAACCGAGTCGCGGGCCGCGACCGACCCTCGTGCCGAGGGTCCCCCTCTAAAAGTTCCTAGTTTTTGTTTTTTGCTCTTTTCTTATATAATACGTTTTTATATAGTTCGATACATAGTTTTTTTATATACATTTATATAGATATGTACCTTGCTTACCTCCGGTATTCTGATACTCATAGAGGCCGTTCTAGTTCCAGTATTTTTAAGACTATTTTTATACACATATATACTTATAAGCGCGCACTTAACTCGCAAGAGCATTCGCGTATCAAGCGAGTACGAACTTACACCGAGCACGAGAGGGTCACCCGTTCCGACCAGTACTGACATTTTGTTTTCTCCTCTTTTCTCGTGCTCAACCGTCCGTTTTTTTTTTCCTTTTTCTCTCTCTCCTTCTATTTTCCGACCGCTTCGGCTAGACTAGCATTCCTTCTGTTTTTGGTACACAACAGTCGTATTGTTTCCTCCGCGCGCAAGCTGCAGTATTATTTTTGTTTTCTCTCCTTTCACTTACGAAATCGAGTCATAAGACTGACAGTCATGCCCGAGCCGGGTTGGCACAAGTTTTGTTAAAAACTGACAGATTTAAATTTAAGATTCTGTGATACACGTTGTTGCTACCAAAGTTTATGTATAGACTAAGATATTGGTTAGTTATGTGATACTACAGTTATTTCTATACGAGCCGTCCGCCAATAAAAGCGTGCCGTTTTCCAGTTAACCTTGTGTTTTGTCTAACCCGATCCCCGCCCCGTAGGTTAAGACTTGCGTTAGCTTTAAGTTCATATTATGTAATTTTGTTTTCTTTTCAATAAAAGGTCTCACTGCCGCTCGCTCGTCACCCCGAAGAGGGAGGGGGGTGTAACAGACCTGTACAGCGGGCTCAGTACAGCTCTGTTACGAACGCGAAGACTCGCGTACAGCCGAAGCGCGCCGACCGATCCCGA
The DNA here is from genome assembly GCA_916610235.2 of Lasioglossum morio. Lineage (NCBI taxonomy): Eukaryota > Metazoa > Arthropoda > Insecta > Hymenoptera > Halictidae > Lasioglossum > Lasioglossum morio. The sequence goes on from CAKAJA020000455.1 coordinate 1,186,044, forward strand.
CCGAACCCGAATCCGCGCGAAGCGATTTCACGCCTCATAACCAGGCGCGACATTGTATTACGCGTCTTCCCGCGTTTTCGCGCCCCGAAGCAGACGCCGCACGAGCAATTCCGCGAATCGCTCGTGCACACCGCAACCCGCGCCCCCCGCAGTAATCACCGAATTTGCCTATAAAAGGCAACGCGGAAGACGACTCGCTCTTTTTTTCTGAGTCCAGCTGGCGAGCCGCCTAGACTGAGCGGACCACCGGTAAGCGCCTTGCCTTGACGAGCCGTCAATCTCCCGACCTGACCGTTCCCGATACCCGAGCAACGCGCCGTTGCATCCGCACCGTCCACCGTAACAGCTTCGCGCCGAAGTTCCCGTCGCCGTTCCCACGAGCCGTCGGAACCTCTTTGCAGCGCGCCGCTTGCATCCTCGCCCGTTCAACGCGCCGTCGAACGAATCCTTCGCAACAGCTTCGCGCCGAAGTTCCTTCCGCCGTTCCAACGAGCCGTCGGAACACCTTCTGCAGCGCGCCGCTGTATCCTCGCCCGTCTCACGCGCCGTGAACGATTCTAACCTTCGCTTCACGCGCCGTCGAAGCTCCCGTTACCGTTTCACGAGCCGGTGAAACCCCGGGCAACGCGCCGTTGCTTCCTCGCCCGCTCAACGCGCCGTCGAGCGAATCCTGCAAAAGCTTCGAGCCGAAGTTCCCGTCGCCGTTCCCACGAGCCGTCGGAACACCCCGTGCAACGCGCCGTCGCCTCCTCGCCCGCTCAACGCGCCGTGAGTATAAATGATATAATATAAATGATTATATTTTATAAGCAGAATATACTTATCTAAATTATTATTTTTACATAGAATTATTCAGGAGCCATGAAAGCAATTCTACACATCTGTATAATTTTGCAGTTCTTCGCTCTTCGTTGTGACTATCGTCGTTTCAAATATAAAGACTGGAAGCAAAAGAGCATACAATTATAATTTTCATAGAAACTTTAAATACAGATTACTTAATTCCTTCCATTGCACACTCTATTAGGTCTTGGTATTTTAACTGGCCAGTTTTAATAACTAGTTTCCAGATATTCTTCATTTTAACCTACACCTGTCAAACTTTTTCCTATCTCCTGTAATACTTGCATGATTCTTCTTGTGGCATTTTAATAATTACTACTAGGCAACCTACACTCATATAAAATATTACAATTTCACAGCGACATCATCTATACTTGGAATGCAACAAAATACTTTTGCTTCATGAAATAAATTATTTGTTAATAAATTATTTGCTTCATGGAACAAGCAATTCATCTCTTCGTTTCCTTTTATTGGAATAACTGTAGCTACTTAGATCAATCAAAGACTATGGGAACAGAATACGCATAAGGATTTTCAACGATAGTACCTATACTTTAAGCGCACAAAACTACTTATCAAATACTGCAAAACATAATCTGCTTTTTATTGTGGATTTTACTTACTCTTTTATTGATGAATCCCTGTTGAATGCTCTTCTTCTAGTTGTAAACAGATAAATACCACTTTGCAAAGATAGCGGTATATAGGTACCATGTCATGTCGTACTGCTGAAATCCATAATGGTTCTAATGCGTGCACACATGTATTACATGACAAAATTACTGTGTCTTGTGCATTATTTCATCCAATGTCTGGTGGAATTTTCTTCCACTGTCTTAATAATTAGTGTCCAGCTATTCCTCACTCTAACCTATATCTGTCAAACGATATTTTATACAGTTGTTTCTTATTTGCGCAAAATTAATATTTATGTAAATTTGTATTATGATATTCACAATTAAACATCATTTTTTATATTTTTTTTTGACAACGGCACGGAAGATATCTTATTAGTTATTCTCTTTTGTAAAAACACGTTATATCCTCACACACAAGAAACACATAAAAAACCACATAAAAATTTAAATTCAGATCCAAATTTAATAGATTCCAAATCATATTTAACCATATATTTCACAGTTCAATATCACCATATGTAGACTTCGAAAAGCAATGATTATAAAATTCGCGGCGTCCAACGATAATAAAATTTCCGGCGTCCAAACGTCAAGAATCCAACCGCCACGGCGCACAGTGGTCCGGATTGAAAAATCGTGACCCATTTGGCCAAAAATCAACTTTTAGATATCGACTTCTACTTAACAGATTCTTGTTCCTAAATGTCCATATATCTCAAAAATAAAATATTAATGAACTTGAATAAATAGTTTCAAAGAAAACGAATCTCAAAGTTGGGCATTCTAGAAATGATGTTTTTTCTCTAATGAAATTGCCTTTCTTCTTCTAAGAACCTTGGCGATTTCATTTAATATTTTGATTGGAGGTTTATTTCTCGATAAAAAGCATTCTTCGACGATGAGAAATCATACCTTAAATTAATAATTACTGTATAGAATACATTAGTAAAGTAGAACTGAAAAAATGATGAAAAATTCTTATGATTGTCTTTAATTGATAGAGGATATCTTTCAAGTCCCGCTCATTTCACCTTACTGTCATATCGGAAAATTTTCGGCATTCCTTCCTCTACAACATCCCACAAAAATTTTTTCCACCGACTTCCCCCCAAGATAAATATTATTGTTTGAATGCATCAATGCACCGCGCGCGGGATGGATGAAACTCCGCCAGGAACAAAACGAACGAACTAGGAACGAGAACCTTAGCTCGTTAGGAAAATGTTTAGGTTACAGGCACTTCATATGTTTATACTATGGTACAGATAAGCAGTTTTCAACTCTCTGTTCGCATTTGGACGTCTCAGAATCATTCGAGCCTTCATAGCGAGATATTCACAACATTTTTACGTTCTGGCCGTTCAAAAAAGTTCTTGTTCAGTTATTGTATCATTTTGTTTCTTTACAGTTCTATTAGGTTTTTATTTTGTTTATCAGTTTATCAGTTTAGTGGTTTAGTTATAGATAGTGTTATAGTTTCACGCCTATATCTTTTAAGATTTAAAAGTTACACGAACATGGTTCACGATTTTCCAATAAAAAAATTATAATTATTATAAATTGTTATAAAAAATATCTTTGACACGCTTGTGGTGCATTTTTGTCTCTTCGGTAATTTTAGTATGAGTTGATTGCAACAAGATTTCTCGAATTTATATTTTACGTATGCCATAAAACATTACATGTATGATACATAAATATTAAAAAAATACATGCTTAGAAAGTAAAAAATAGTTCGTAAGATTATATTAAAATTTTTTTTTAATCAAAAATATCGATAAAAATTAATAAAAAATTATTGTTTAACAAATGCAAAAAAATTTTAATTACCTATAGTTAAAAATTACTATTTTTTAAATATTTTTAGTGAAAATTTCATTGCAATATCTCTACTGGTTCAAAAGTTATAACCAAATGGGTCACGATTTTTCAATCCGGACCACTGTGCGGCGTCCAAACGATACGAGTTCAATCGGCACGGCGTCCAAACGGCACGAGTTCAATCGGCACAGCGTCCAAACGGCACGAGTCGAATCGGCACGGAGTCTAAAAGGAACCCGTCCAATCGGGACAGTCCAATCGGGACGTGTCCAATCGGTCGGAGTCCAAGTGGGACAACCCCCTCTCGATCTTGACGGACACTGGTGTAGGTACGCTAATTTCAGCCAACCGTACCCCAGTCAGTGATGCCAGAATCGTGGGTCGTGGGTTTTTTCTCCTCCGCCGCTTTAGTCGGCTCTTCCCCCACTCTTACTTCTACTGCGCACGCGCTACACACGAACGTAAGTCTAGTCTGCCCGTGTGAGTGCCTGTTCGATTGCACGCGCGCTACACACACCAGCGTACTTCTACTATGTCCGTGTGCGCTGCTTGTGCGCTTGCGCCAGCCGCAATCTATTTTTAGCACTTTCCGTGTTGTATTGCTTTACGGAAACGAAACTGAAAATCGACCGTCGATCCGTCGAGCGTATGAATCGCAATCTGGAGCTAGCATTCGAGTCCCCGTGCAGCGATTTTTATTTTTATTTTTTATTACTTTTTCAATTACAGTTTTTAACCTTCCATATTATTAAAAATGTAAAAACTATGTTAAAAATATGTATTCATTTTACATAGAAACGTTTTACTACTGTAAAAATTGCATTAATAAAAATCGGAATATCTAAATTAAAAAAAAATTAAAAAATCGGAATATAAGAACCGATTGATGGTATTTATTTGGACTGATCGGAGAATATGAAAATGCAGAAAGTATTTTTTAATTTATAAAACAGTTTGTAGATTTATTAGTTGTCATATAAATTGTATAATACAAATTCATTTCACAAGCATACACAAGTTTAGAATTTAGATGATGATTTCGGAGCACAGGTCATGAAGTATTACTCATATTATGTTAGTCATATACTGATTTACTTTTATCTTTGCGGGTGTCTCATATTTCGTTCGACTGTTCGATGCGTTCCCCCGAATTTGACGATACTCTTCTGCTTTCCTACGATTAAAAAGGAAATAAATACATGGTTTTCCTGATTCCGAGGCATAGAATAAAATATTTTTAACTTTTATTTTTTGTTGGAACGAGCGTACATCAAAACAAGCGAACGCGAGCGAATACGAGCGTACCCGAATAGACGAAGCAGACACGCTTTGTCTACACCTTGAATGTTTACAACTGACACGCAGTTCACCTGAAGTCCTCACGAGTATCGGTCGCGTTTATATCGCAGTCATATAAAGCCCTTATTACAGAGCATACTGTTAATTTATTCAGTTTATTCATCTATCCACTGCAACACCTGTTCCATCATTTTTTTTAAAGTTTTTTTTATCTTATTAGGAATTTATTTTAGTTAGAGTGTTATTCATCGACAAAAAAGATAAGTATACGTTACCATCTATATTATGTCCTGCAAAATTGCAATTAAAATGACGATTTTAATTATGTTTACTTTTTCTTTGAATACAGCAACGCAGAGGACCATTTAAAATCGCGCGTGGTCCAGCTGGAGTGGAGTATTTGGACAACGTGAAATCAATATTAGCACATTCAAGAATGATTTCAAAGAAAAGATAAGGGGATAGTTACTTTACTATTTTATTCTGACTTTGTAATTATGACTTTTACAGTATATTTTTTCTATTTTATAGGAAGGCAGGGACCATTTAAAATCGCGTGTGAACCAACTGCAGCGGAATTTCTCGGTAACGCGAACCGCCGACCAACGACCGAAAGATCCATTTCACACAAAGAGATAAGTTTGCGATCAGATTAATATTTTATTCTATGCCTCGAAATCAGGAAAACCATGTATTTATTTCCTTTTTAATCGTAGGAAAGCAGAAGAGTATCGTCAAATTCGGGGGAACGCATCGAACAGTTGAACGAAATATGAGACACCCGCAAAGATAAAAGTAAATCAGTATATGACTAACATAATATGAGTAATACTTCATGACCTGTGCGCCGAAATCATCATCTAAATTCTAAACTTGTGTATGCTTGTGAAATGAATTTGTATTATACAATTTATATGACAACTAATAAATCTACAAACTGTTTTATAAATTAAAAAATACTTTCTGCATTTTCATATTCTCCGATCAGTCCAAATAAATACCATCAATCGGTTCTTATATTCCGATTTTTTAATTTTTTTTTTATTTAGATATTCCGATTTTTATTAATGCAATTTTTACAGTAGTAAAACGTTTCTATGTAAAATGAATACATATTTTTAACATAGTTTTTACATTTTTAATAATATGGAAGGTTAAAAACTGTAATTGGAAAAGTAATAAAAAATAAAAATAAAAATCGCTGCACGGGGACTCGAATGCTAGCTCCAGATTGCGATTCATACGCTCGACGGATCGACGGTCGATTTTCAGTTTCGTTTCCGTAAAGCAATACAACACGGAAAGTGCTAAAAATAGATTGCGGCTGGCGCAAGCGCACAAACAGCGCACACGGACATAGTAGAAGTACGCTGGTGTGTGTAGCGCGCGTGCAATCGAACAGGCACTCACACGGGCAGACTAGACTTACGTTCGTGTGTAGCGCGTGCGCAGTAGAAGTAAGAGTGGGGGAAGAGCCGACTAAAGCGGCGGAGGAGAAAAAACCCACGACCCACGATTCTGGCATCACTGACCCCAGTTGCGGCGGCTTCATGCTCGGCTTCGCCTTGCACTGGTCCCGACGACTTGACTCTCTGTGATTTATTTCGAGTTTCCATATATATTATCCATAGTCGATGAATTTATTATATATTGCTATGGAGCTTCTAAGCGCTATCATCGCGATAGTGATCCAATCTTTTTTGGGTATTCCCATTCGTCGGAGCTCCTTTTGGGTGGTGGGAGGCATAGCGCCTCTACAGCCAACGACTATTGGTACAACTCTCGACTATGTTTGGCGAAACAATTTTCTTGTTTCGGGTAGAATCCTAGCATATTTTGCTACCTTCTCATCATACGCTTCACAGAGGTAGTTTCCTTTCTCATACCGGTCTGTCACGTCGAGTATGAGTACGCCGTCCTCATTCGCATTTACGACGAGGTCGGGTTTAAACATTTCTCCAGAAGTTGTGATGGTCGGTTTATCTAGTACTTCGTATTTAGCACTGAGTCGGTCAGCAATTAACTTTTTAATCTCATTGTGCCGATGGATTCTAGAGGCTTTGGTCGAGATGCAGAGCCCCAGGATGTGGCCCAGAGTCTCTCTGCCTTCATTACACCGACGACACAGTGTATTCATATTAGGCGTGTATCTACATAGCGTAGTTCGATTACCTGCTGTATTAGTGCGCAGTCTTATTGCATCAGCTACGCGATTAGGGAGTAGCATATCATGCTGCCGTAACCAGATGTTACTGACATTGTCGTCCTTGAAGTCTAATACTCCCTGCCCTTGAGCTGGGTCATTTGCCCATTCGAAGACTCTATCAGCCTTCAGCTTAGCTTTATACCGATCTATATTCCCTAGGGTAGTCGGCCAATTTAGTCTCAGGGCCGCTGCGTATTTCTTTAAGCGACTTTCGATAGATTGTCTCTGCATAATTTCCTGCATCACCTCATCATTAGAGTCCATAGCTTTTAGGCCGTTTCTAAGTGCAGCAATCAGCACCAATTTTTCAATTTCTTGGATGCCTAGGCCTCCAGATTTTCTCGGCGCATATAAGAATTTAGAGGTTACTGATTGACTAATATGCAGGATTTCTTTCACCTGAGTACGAATCGTCGTATCTATCATCTTAAGGACACCTCGTGCAGGCGGACGGGCAATCAGATTGTAAATATATCGAGGTATTAGATAGGTTCTAAGGAGCTCAATCATCTGTAGGGGTCTGAGGGGTAGCTTACGCACTCTCATGATCATATCCTCAAATGCGCGAAGCTCGAACCCATCTAGTAGACCTTGCCAAGGACTGATTATTGTGCCCAGGTAGCTAAATGCTTGCTCTGGGTCCACGGCTCTAACGGACTCGTTACCCAGCTTGAGCTTAGGATCTTTGACATACCAGGTTTTGCTTCCGCCTACAATTTGGAAGGCGGAGCATTTGCTAATTGAAAGCTTCATGCCAATTCTATTAAGGAATTTGTACGTAATAGCTAGTTGTTCCTGCGCTATCTTCTCATCGGCACCCAGCATAACGAGGTCGTCTGCAAATCCTAGCGCTGCTATTTTATTATTATTACCGACTTGGATGCCTTCTGTTTTATCATTCAGCGTTTCTAGAAGCGGTTCAATGCACAGATTGAACAGTAGTGGAGACAAGGGGTCTCCCTGTTTGACCCCTCTTCGGATTTCTATTGCTGTGTCGCCATCACGGGTTTTAATTGTTGTCGTGCTATTTTGTAGCATATTCCGTATATATCGTACGACAGGGGTCGGCATTCCTTTACGTCGCAGGGCCGCACTGATGGCGTCGTGCGGTATTGTGTCGAATGCCTTCTCGATATCTGCGATGTTTCACACGGGTCCCATGGAAATCACCGACACAGATTTCCCCGACACAGGTTTCACCGACAACATTTCACCGACACCAGATTTGACCGACAACAAATTTGACCGACAACGATCAACTTAAATCCGTTGTCGGTCAAATCTGGTGTCGGTGAAATGTTGTCGGTGAAACCTGTGTCGGGGAAATCTGTGTCGGTGATTTCCATGGGACCCTCTTTGTGTGGCTCGTGGAGAATCACACACCAAATAACATCCGTACCACTAACCCTCTCGCGAGCTCGTAAAGCGAGCTACAACACCCCCACCTGCGAAGCTCGCGAAGCGAGCGAGCAACAACCCCCCTCTAGTTTTCAAACTCATGTTTCTCAAAAACTGTGCGTGTAGGAGAAAAATTAAGACCAGATTCGGAATCAGCGCGAAAAACTCTACGGGGTGGTCCAGCTAAGTTAGGCCACCTAATTATTTCCTCTAATTGTGGGAGTACAAAAAATATTTTGTATGCTATTTGAATGGTTTGAAAAAACCATTCTATTGCAAAAAATGTTTTTTTTTCTAGGGTAATTTTTTTCGGAGTTTACAAGTTTATCGATGTTTTTTTGCGTATAATTGTATAATTTTCATTATTGCATCGTGTAGCTGACGTAAAAATACGTTCAGTTATGTACATTACGTGACCTTGAAATGACCTTTAAGTTCAAAAATTAAATGGAAACGAATAATTTATGTCCATCGACACTTTAGAGACGAAGACGTCGTTCGGGAATCTGTAAGAGTAAATAAACATATTTACTATCACACTCTACGAATGACTTCTGACACCACAGAAGTCTGATCACTTTCAAATAGTTCGTCATTATATCGATATTATCCTTCACAATGAGTTACTCAAAGCAAGAGAAAATTAATATGATTCTGATTTATGGCAAAAGTAATCAGTGTTTAAGACAAGCTGTTCGACTGTACCGAGAGAAATTTCCTGAACGCAACTGTCCATCGCGTAGTACATATGGAATTTCATAATGGGGTTTCGTGATGGTAAACATGTTTGTTTACTCTTACAGATTCCCGAACGACGTCTTCGTCTCTAAAGTGTCTATGGACATAAATTATTCGTTTCCATTTAATTTTTGAACTTAAAGGTTGTTTTCTCCGCGTAACGCGATTTGAAATTTCGCGTATGTTGCCCGCCGTGAGCGCGCTGTTTTGGATTTGGAGATTTTGCCCGCCAAACTAATCTTGGGCAAATGATTCAAGGATGAGGTGTGCGAGAGTTTGCGTTTCGTCCCGAACCTGTTGGCAGACTCGTCAGTAAGGCGATCCAACAGGTTTTGCCTTAGACGCGCGCGGATTCACGATCCGTATTGACTCGTCTTGTCTGTAGCCCAAGAACTCGGAAAGGCCTTTTACTTGTCTTGGATGCAGAGCAAGAAGTCGTAGAATACTTCGTTTGCATATGATGCATAGAAGCGGAATGGCACTACAACCGAAACACCGAACTGAGTCGTTAAGTCGAAAAGCTTGAAGCGATGGTCAACGTAGCGTGTTCGAAAGCTTGTGACGAACTGAACGAACTCGTTCCGGGTGTTTGTTGTGCCGAAGGAAAAAGAGTGTTTCTTTTTGGGAAAGAAGGCGGCCCTTGGAGTCAAGAGGAAAAGTCATTGGACACTCGTCTGGGCGAAGAGTGCCAGAAGTTAGCAAGTCTCCTGATTGGTTAGTTCGAATCGGCTTCAAGGGAGAGTTGAGTTCCGGAGTAGAGCGATACCTGACTCGCGTACCGAGGTCATTATTGACTTGGGACCGTACTTGACCGCGACGGTGTATCCCTAAATCCCTTTTTTAAGCTGGTCGTCGAGAGACCATAAAAGAACGAGACTCGACATTTAAGAATATTTCCGGTCTCGTGAAGAAATGTAAAAAATGGAAAAACCGTTGGGACTACATCTGGCATGGCCACGTGTTTTACTTTCGGAAAGGCCCATTTGTTCTGACTGTGACCGACCGTGTCTGTATTATGTTCCCAAAAATCTGTCGTCGGAAACCGATCATAAAATTGAGGGTTTGTTGAAAAGTTTAGTGTGGGGTTCTTTTGCGACAAATAACCTTCCCTGCGAATTTTATAACTAAGGGATGCGAGTGTAACCTGACTATTTAATCCCTTTTTCTTTTCTATTTAACCCGTTGGATGAAGGGATAAATGTAGACAATACAGCGTCTCAATCGGTACTGCTGTGAAACACAGGAGTGGCAATTGATCCCGTATGTCAGGAAAATGTTCTCAGTTGCATACAGATCTACTTACACAGAATCGGCAGAGCACGATAACGTGGTCATGGCAATTCTATGGCAATCTGAATGCTCCTGGAAGAGACTTGTTGTCTTCACTTACTGCAACTAACAATTCTCAGCAGGGCAGGTAGACGTGCCGTGGAGAGATGTCCGTGGAGCAAGTGTTCCAACAAGTTAATCTCTCTTTCCTTCTTTTGTTTGAAACGCAGGATTCAGAGCAGACAATACAGCGTCTCGATCGGTATTGCTGGATGATTCCAGGAATGGCAATCGATCCCGTATGTCAGTAAACGTTCACAGTTGCACGCAGACTTACTCACTCAGAATCGGCAGAGCACGGTAACGTGGTCGTGGCGATTCTGCGGTAATCTGGATGCCCCTGCTAATTGTACGATTGAATCCACTGAGTTCTTGCTAGAAAATCCCACTAGACACTACAGCGTCTCGATCGGTATTGCTGGATGATTCCAGGAATGGCGATCGATCCCGTATGTCAGTAAACGTTCACAGTTACACGCAGACTTACTCACTCAGGATCGGCAGAGCACGATAACGTGGTCGTGGCGATTCTGCGGTAATCTGGATGCCCCTGCTAATTTTATAGTAGAACTTCTTGGATAGTGACAATATAGATCTAACACCGGGTTGGTTACGAGACCCGATGTCCCTGTTGAAAAGGATTCGTGCCTCCAGGCACTGGATGGCGGAAAGGTGATAACAAAACTAAATAATTGTTGGAGATTTAAATCGGGTAGAACCAAAAATATATTCTATTAATTAGAAGTGTACAAATGAAATCCACTGGAACCCTTTTACAATGGATTGTACTGTTCTAATAACAAGGTCGTTGTCACTCGCTATGACAACACGCGAGTATATAGCGACGTCAACACCTAAAAGAAAGGCGACGACCGCGAGACGGATACCCAAACTTCCTCGAATTGGAATGGTTATAAGAAACCGAAGTCGCATGTACCAGTGCACGAGGTTCTCATTCGTTTTCGGAAGATTTTCACACGATTATTAACGCCGATGCACACATTCTAAGAATGCGTTATTCAAATACACATTACAAATCAAATTAATGAACATAGACAACTGATCGGTCTTGCCGGACAATTCCGGGAAGGGCAATCAGCTTCTACTCACTAAATGATCGTACTTTCGAATGAAAACAGACAGAGAGTCTAGGCAGAGCACAAGATCGTGGTCATGGCGACTCTCCCCGTCCAAACGAGTATGCTCTTAGCAGGATCAATTGAAATAAACCTCGTTAAGAACCAGGCTAGCAAACTCAGGCAAACGATCGGTCTTGCCGGATATTTCCGGGAAGGGCAATCGGCTCCTTTTCTACTAGGCGATCACAAAACGTGGCGGAATAAATTACAAATATCTAGGCAGAGCACGCAAGCGTGGTCATGGCGATATGTGAATTTTTCCAACTGTCCATTCCGAGCAGAATTCACTATGTGAATTCAGCAGTGTATCTTTCGATATTTACTTGATTATAAATATCAAATAACGCGAACCCACTCTGGATTCAATGCTGATGTACTGAATCGAGGTAACGCACTGCGTCGTTACTCTCACAAGCTATAATCCGTGTCTATGCCTCCTTCCGACAAATGAAACCTCTGAGCGATTCTATTCGCAATTCTACTTGCCCTCGAAATAGCAAGAAAAACCATTCAACAATATAATACGGGTGTACCAATAATTAACATAATAAACTTTTCATGACATGCATGGAACACAATCACGGCAAACTGCCTTTCTCTCAATGATGAGCAAACCGCAAAATAAGCAGAGCTATGTTGCTCTATATAACAATCTCGAATTTTAAATTGAATCGCAATATCACATAATATAATACTCGTTAACTTCTTCAATAATACCACACAACAGAACTCAATTTGCCCTTCACATGGGCTCACACTGTAATCTTAATGTATTGTATTCACACAACGTAGAATACAATTTCTTCGATTTTCAATCTCGAATGAAATCTTCAATGTAACGCAAAACTATCTATTCTCACGTTAATTCGCGACTTATAAATGTTGAAACTATTATAATTTATTTATGATAATTTCTTTGCAAAATTATTGCAATTACAATAACTTCCCTATTAATTTGGAAGTTAATAGACTGAGAAATTCTTTCGTTATACGAACTTTTGGAATAGCCTTTGAACGGCTTCAATTTCAATTTTAACCGATTGCCTACTTGGCAATGTACAAAGATTTAATGTGGAAACTACGCGACTATGCGAGAGCGCTCTGACTAGAGCGTGTTATCTGGATCGTATCCAGTCGCAGAGTGCCGAATCTGCTGCTCGCATCGACCTCCTTTGATCGTGATCGAGAGGGGATCGATGCGTGCGCATCTTATTAAATGTATATCACATCTGCGGTCCTTATCTATGACAAGGATCATGTACGACGTCACAGCCATCGCGGTGGGGATCGATATTAGATCGCACGATCTCTGGGTGTGTAACCAGGACGGTTACTCATACACCCTTCCCCGCCTTCGAGATTTTTGGTACGTAAACGCAGTACATACGTGTTCCAAAAATCTCGAAAATAGTCCATAGCAAACCATAATAACATAAATTCATCCTTGCCTTCGGCTTAACATAACCCAAACATTCTTTGCATTCGCATACATAACATAAAACAGTCTTTGCACTCGGCGTGAAACAAAATATAGAGTCAATTTTGCACTGGGCTTAAATCACATAAATAGTCTTTGCACTTGGCGTAAAGAAAATTAAACACTTTGCATACAGCGTATTAACGAAACTAAATTAGTTTTGCATTTAGCATAAAATTGAGAAACACAAGGAATAAGAAGAAGAGAAAAAAAAATATAACTGGTCACGGGGACACTGTTCTCGGCGATTAAACCTCACCCAAAAGAAAGAAAAGAAAAAAAAACACATTTTTGCACTACTGCTCATCCTCCGCCGCTTCTCTAAGGAGTTCCTCCTCGTTCATGGACTCCATGAGGCCCAAAGGGTCGTGCGGGTCAAGGACTGGTACCTCAATGATCGTGTCCCCGGACAGGTCTGCCTCATCCCACGACCATTGCGTGTCATCTTCGTCGTTGCTTCGTCCTGCCGTGAATTCTTCGGGAATTACCTCCCAAGATCGGTTGAGGTCCTCCGCTACTGATTTTTCGGGTCCCACGGGAACCTCTTTCGGCGGAGGCATCAGTAGCTTGTCCTGGTCCTCTCCGCCCGTTTCTACGAGCCTCGAGTCCACGTCTCCTTCCTCCCCGGGCTCCTTGGATCGTTGGGAGTGGTTGCTCACCCCTGGCCCGTTTCGTGGCGTCTGCGTCTTCCCGATGCATTTTTTTGCGATTGCCTGCACCGGCACTCCACTCCGGAACCTCTTTTTTTCGTGTGGACGCGGATCCCACCTGCCCGCAGTGAGGGTCGGAAGGGTTAGCGGCTCCACCTGATGCAGTGGCAGATCCATGCCAGTTTGTGTTGGGCGGCTGACCATAGCCCAGTACGCATAGGCTATGGTCCCGATCTCCTTTGTTTCTTTGCGTTGTCTTTTGCTACTTGCCATGATAATACTGTTCTGTGCTCGCCAGCTGGGCTTCACGGCCTTTTATACTTGCTCAGTTTGGAGTTTCGCAGAAACCCCCGTTGGTATGGGCTTTTGCGCATCGCAGCTAGTGTTAGTCTTTGTCTCTTCTTCTAATTGCTTGTACGGCCGTAGACAGGAAGCATGGAATGTTCCCCGGATCTCTTTGGAGTAGGGATTTCTTAGTACGAACGTTGACGACCCTTTTTTCTTCGTCAGTTCGTACGGTCCTTCGTACAAGTGAAAAAACTTCGCGATTTCTCTGTCTTCCGCATTGGATATTGGATTTGCTTTTACCAATACCCAATCGCCCAGTTCATACTGTTTGTGGCACTTCCCCGCATTGGCGCGTGCACATCTTTTGTGGGCTTTCTTCGTCATGCGTTGGAAAGCAAGTTGCAATCTGTTTCCATCGTCTGCATTTTCAGGGTCCTTTGCATGTTCAAACCACTTTGACCATGGTCGTGTTGGTTTTTTCTTCAGCAGTAGTTCTGTTGGTGTGAACCCTGTGCTGTCGTGTGCCACCTCATTGCAGCAGGTTTCAACTAAATTTGTCCATTTAGCCCATGATGCATGTGCATGCGCTGCCACTGTGCGGAAGATCCTTCCGATCTCCCGATTCACCCTCTCCACTGGGTTACTCTGTGGATGTCGGATAGATGAGAGGACGTGATAGATGCCTTCTTCTTGTAGTGTTTGAATCCACTTTTTCGCAGTGAATTGCGATCCATGGTCTGTCAAGATCTTTTTTGGTTTACCGTACTGTGGTATATAGTGTTTAAATATACGTGTTAAAGTCACGGTGGTCGTCGCCCTTCGCATAGGGTACAGTTTAACGAATTTAGTAAATAGCTCTTCAATTACTAGAATATACTTTACGCCCCCCCTTGACGCTGGTAACGGACCATAGAAGTCAACGGACAACACCTCGAGAGGACAGCCCGGTATTATGCTTTGCATATCGGTATGAATCGCGTGGGTAGGAATCTTTACGCGTTGGCACGTGTCGCATGCGGCAATAAGTTTTCGCGTGCGGCGATGTAATTTGGAAACGTAGAAGTCCTCTGAAAGGAGCTTCGCCGTTTTTTCCCCGCCAAGATGCGCGTAAATTTCATGTACTTCTTGTATTAACAAGTCGTGTAATTGTGATGGAATGACCGGTCGTTCCTTGCCCCTTTTGTCCACGTGGTACAACGTGCCATCGCGGAGATGAAAACGATTCTTTTTATCGCGATTCGGGTTTTGTTCGCGGCGTTCGATTTCGCGACGTAGCTTTTCATCTTTCCTCTGCCATTCAGAGAGTTGCTTGAGTGCAGATGATAGTGCAGGTGTCATTGCTCGTGCAAGAGTCGTTAGGATCGGTACGCGTGTTTCTCGTTCAGCCGGGTTCTCAATTAGCACATTATCTAACCGGCTCATGGTGTCTGCAGGGATATTCTCCTTTCCTGGGCGATACTGGACATCAATTTGATAATCCTGTATGGAGAGGATCCATCTAGTTAGTCGTTGGCTCAAGAGCTTGCTATTCATCAAGAATGTAATTGCTTTATGGTCGGTCAGCAATGTGATTTTCACCCCATATAAGTATGTTCGGAGTTTCCCCAATGCCCATACTATCGCCAATAATTCTTTTTCAGTCGTAAAATACGACAATTCTGGACCTCTCAGTGTTCTGCTTACGAATGTGATAGGTCTTAATTCACCATTCGTATCTCGTTGTTCGAGAACTGCTCCTAGAGCAGTTGAACTTGCATCTGTCGATAAAAAATATGGCTGATGAGAATCCGCGTACTGTAACACCACTTCGGTACAGAATGCATCCTTGGCTTGAACAAATGCATTTTGTGATGTTTCGTCCCATTTCCACCGAGTTCCTTTTTTCAGGAGTGCAAGCAACGGTGTTGTGGTTTCTGCGTGTTTCTTGGTGAATTTGCTGTAATAGTTCACCAAGCCCAAAAATCCACGCAGTTGCTTTACGTTTCGCGGAGTCGGGAAGTCGCGAATGAGGGCCAATTTCTCTGGATCTTGTTTCAAACCCTCTGTTGCCAGTATGTGGCCAAGGAATTTGACCTCGCGTCTCATAAATTTGCATTTCTCCAAATTCAATGTGATGTTGTTTTCTTTCAGTCGTTGTAGCAGTGCGGTGAGGTGTTCGATATGTTTTTCGAACGTCGGTGAGAAACAGAGGATATCATCGATAAAGTTGACTACGAATCCCTCCATTCCTTCCAATACCCGTCTTAGTGCTCTCACAAGGCTTGCGCTGCTCGTTTTTAAACCAAATGGTGTGACTACGTACTCGTAACATCGACCCCGATACAAAAATGCAGTATACTTCCGTGATGATGGTGTCAATGGAATTTGCCAGAAACTGTTCGTCAAGTCGAGACTTGTTAGGTAATCTACCCTTTGGAATCGCTGGAATATCGCGTCTGGTGTTTCTGACATTTCATGATCGTCCAGTAAGAATTCGTTCAATTTTCTCGCGTCGAGACACAGACGTATTGACCCATTCTTTTTTAACACGGGCACGACCGGATTCAAATAAGGACTGGTGCTTGGACGGATGATGTCGTTCGCCAGCATCCTTTGTATTTCCGTATCCGCAGCTTCCATGTGTTTTAGTGGAATCGGATAAGATCTGCAGCAGTATGGTTGGCCAGGTTTTACGTACAAATGGTGCTCGTAGCACGTCACCCGTCCGATCTCTTCCCTCCATACTTCCGGAAATGCTTGAATTACATGCCGAAGAGCGGCTTTTCTTTCCCGGGTGGTTGAAACAGGTTCAAGGAGCGATTGTATAAGCTCTTTTTGGGATTTCTTTTTCCCATCTGCCTGATGGTTGACTTCATTTAAGATTCTCACCACAGTTTCATCGGTGTTGATTTCGTCCGTCATTTGTATTGTCTCTTGTCCATTTGTCGTGTTTAGCGATAGCGATTGATCCCCGAAGTCTATTTTTGCTTTCGCTCGCCTCAACGTGTCCACACCAAGAATAACTTGACAAATTAGGCCGGGTACCACAATTATCGCTGTTTCGATTTCCTCCTTTTCGAAACCAATCGTCACCCAGATTTGTTTTTTAAGACGAGTTGATTTTCCACCCGTCGCCCCGATTACCACTGCCCCCGTTACCGGGAGAGTCGGGCATTTGTGTAGCTGGTCTTGGTGTTCACAATACCAAGCTTCTGACACAGCTGTTACTGTGCTACCCGTATCGATGAGAGCCCTGGTTGGTATCCCTTCAATTTGTATTTGTATTTCTGGGCAGCGATTAATTTCTTCTCTGGTGACCAGTGATCCTTCTTCTTCTTGGAGTTCTCGACGTACGTCGGGAAATATGGACCCGATCCTAATTTGGACATCTTCCCTATTTATGTCATCGGAAATACCTCCCGCCTGAGCAGGGAAGTCGCTCAGACTTCCTTCTGAGGTACTCCTTACTCGTTTCCCGTAGTTTCTTCCAGATCTAAGACTTCCGGATCCTCCTCCTGCATTTCTTCTCCCAGGTGAGTTAGCCGAATACGATTCGGGGGATTCTCCCGAGGTCGATCTTGTGGTCGGCGGTTGTCTTGCCAAGGTCTGGTATTGTCGAACCTTGGTCTTTGATTATAATTGTCGGCCGCCGGTCGTTGGTGTTCGGCCCCAGGTCGCTGGTTCTCTCGATTCTGCCGTGGCTGAGCCGAGTTCACCTGATTGGTCCGAGGCGTCGTTGGCAGCTGGTTCTGCCGGTCATGCACGGCACGGTCCTTCCAATCGCGAGCATAGTTCGGGCGCTCGTCGTACCTTGGTCGATTTACCGTACCTCCGTTGTCAAATCTTTCCAAGAGTGCCAAGAACGCATCAATTGTGCGTATATTCTGTCCCAGTACGCAATCATCCACGGCCTGTGTGTAGTGCTTCGACAGTGTCTGGATAATCTCGTCATCGGTTGGGCGGGGTCGCAGATCGCGTGCCATTCCGATGAGTTTCATCGCATAGGCTACTCGCGTCACTCCGGATTCTGCCCGATGCACCCCCGCATTAAGGTTGTCTCGGATTTTTCTCTGAATTGCCGAGCTCCAAAATCTTTCGAGCAGGGCATTGGCAAATTGGTGCCATGTTGCGATCTGGTCGGACATGATGTCCCACCACTCGCCTGCATTGCCTTTTAGAGATTGCGTAATGATAAACTTCATCTCTTCCTCAGGCAGACGTGCTGCGTCCACAAACCGCATCAATTCCCTAAGGTATTTTGACGGCCTTTCAGTAGGTTTTCCCTCAAAAGTTGGCATCTGAGGTTTAACTACAAAAGGACGGGCCATTGACGCCATGGTGGCATCGAATCGAGTCGATTCGTTCAACCCCCATCGTTGATCGAATTGGTTGGACGTCTGCCTGTGTGTTGTATTCGGGTTCGATTGATTAATTTGTGTCTGATCGTTATGGTGGTGGGTGGTACCACGGAGACCATGATCCTCCACTGGCATTTGGACCGTCGTTGGTTTACGAAGTTGTTCCAAGCATTTTTCTACTTGTTTTCGTAGGTCTGCTTGTGCCTTCTCTTGACGCTCCATCCGCTCTTCAAATTTACGGCACCAGTCCCTCATCTCGATTCTGTGCTCGGTTACACGTTCGTAGATTTCTTCGGTGGTCACCCGCTCCTCAATCTTAGCATCGAGCTGACCGACCTGACTTCGTAGCTGCGCGATCTCTTCTTGCAACTCTCGAATGGTGTTGGCCATTAAATCTCTTTCGTGCGCGACGTTTGAACCCGAAGCTTGATTACCACCCAACGAAATCGGAATTTGAACGCGCCCATCCCTTTCAGAGCTTGCCGGGGAACCAGGAGGTGGTGTCCGTGACGTGAGTGTGCTTGAAAGAATCGACGGACCCGCCGATTCATCGTCCTTACCAGCACCCGTCGTTTTCGTAGCACGAGTGACCTTGGGTCTATTCATTATGATCTCCAACAATTAATTTGTCTCAACCTAACCGCCCCACGTTGGGCGCCAATATGTAACCTGACTATTTAATCCCTTTTTCTTTTCTATTTAACCCGTTGGATGAAGGGATAAATGTAGACAATACAGCGTCTCAATCGGTACTGCTGTGAAACACAGGAGTGGCAATTGATCCCGTATGTCAGGAAAATGTTCTCAGTTGCATACAGATCTACTTACACAGAATCGGCAGAGCACGATAACGTGGTCATGGCAATTCTATGGCAATCTGAATGCTCCTGGAAGAGACTTGTTGTCTTCACTTACTGCAACTAACAATTCTCAGCAGGGCAGGTAGACGTGCCGTGGAGAGATGTCCGTGGAGCAAGTGTTCCAACAAGTTAATCTCTCTTTCCTTCTTTTGTTTGAAACGCAGGATTCAGAGCAGACAATACAGCGTCTCGATCGGTATTGCTGGATGATTCCAGGAATGGCAATCGATCCCGTATGTCAGTAAACGTTCACAGTTGCACGCAGACTTACTCACTCAGAATCGGCAGAGCACGGTAACGTGGTCGTGGCGATTCTGCGGTAATCTGGATGCCCCTGCTAATTGTACGATTGAATCCACTGAGTTCTTGCTAGAAAATCCCACTAGACACTACAGCGTCTCGATCGGTATTGCTGGATGATTCCAGGAATGGCGATCGATCCCGTATGTCAGTAAACGTTCACAGTTACACGCAGACTTACTCACTCAGGATCGGCAGAGCACGATAACGTGGTCGTGGCGATTCTGCGGTAATCTGGATGCCCCTGCTAATTGTATAGTAGAACTTCTTGGATAGTGACAATATAGATCTAACACCGGGTTGGTTACGAGACCCGATGTCCCTGTTGAAAAGGATTCGTGCCTCCAGGCACTGGATGGCGGAAAGGTGATAACAAAACTAAATAATTGTTGGAGATTTAAATCGGGTAGAACCAAAAATATATTCTATTAATTAGAAGTGTACAAATGAAATCCACTGGAACCCTTTTACAATGGATTGTACTGTTCTAATAACAAAGTCGTTGTCACTCGCTATGACAACACGCGAGTATATAGCGACGTCAACACCTAAAAGAAAGGCGACGACCGCGAGACGGATACCCAAACTTCCTCGAATTGGAATGGTTATAAGAAACCGAAGTCGCATGTACCAGTGCACGAGGTTCTCATTCGTTTTCGGAAGATTTTCACACGATTATTAACGCCGATGCACACATTCTAAGAATGCGTTATTCAAATACACATTACAAATCAAATTAATGAACATAGACAACTGATCGGTCTTGCCGGACAATTCCGGGAAGGGCAATCAGCTTCTACTCACTAAATGATCGTACTTTCGAATGAAAACAGACAGAGAGTCTAGGCAGAGCACAAGATCGTGGTCATGGCGACTCTCCCCGTCCAAACGAGTATGCTCTTAGCAGGATCAATTGAAATAAACCTCGTTAAGAACCAGGCTAGCAAACTCAGGCAAACGATCGGTCTTGCCGGATATTTCCGGGAAGGGCAATCGGCTCCTTCTCTACTAGGCGATCACAAAACGTGGCGGAATAAATTACAAATATCTAGGCAGAGCACGCAAGCGTGGTCATGGCGATATGTGAATTTTTCCAACTGTCCATTCCGAGCAGAATTCACTATGTGAATTCAGCAGTGTATCTTTCGATATTTACTTGATTATAAATATCAAATAACGCGAACCCACTCTGGATTCAATGCTGATGTACTGAATCGAGGTAACGCACTGCGTCGTTACTCTCACAAGCTATAATCCGTGTCTATGCCTCCTTCCGACAAATGAAACCTCTGAGCGATTCTATTCGCAATTCTACTTGCCCTCGAAATAGCAAGAAAAACCATTCAACAATATAATACGGGTGTACCAATAATTAACATAATAAACTTTTCATGACATGCATGGAACACAATCACGGCAAACTGCCTTTCTCTCAATGATGAGCAAACCGCAAAATAAGCAGAGCTATGTTGCTCTATATAACAATCTCGAATTTTAAATTGAATCGCAATATCACATAATATAATACTCGTTAACTTCTTCAATAATACCACACAACAGAACTCAATTTGCCCTTCACATGGGCTCACACTGTAATCTTAATGTATTGTATTCACACAACGTAGAATACAATTTCTTCGATTTTCAATCTCGAATGAAATCTTCAATGTAACGCAAAACTATCTATTCTCACGTTAATTCGCGACTTATAAATGTTGAAACTATTATAATTTATTTATGATAATTTCTTTGCAAAATTATTGCAATTACAATAACTTCCCTATTAATTTGGAAGTTAATAGACTGAGAAATTCTTTCGTTATACGAACTTTTGGAATAGCCTTTGAACGGCTTCAATTTCAATTTTAACCGATTGCCTACTTGGCAATGTACAAAGATTTAATGTGGAAACTACGCGACTATGCGAGAGCGCTCTGACTAGAGCGTGTTATCTGGATCGTATCCAGTCGCAGAGTGCCGAATCTGCTGCTCGCATCGACCTCCTTTGATCGTGATCGAGAGGGGATCGATGCGTGCGCATCTTATTAAATGTATATCACATCTGCGGTCCTTATCTATGACAAGGATCATGTACGACGTCACAGCCATCGCGGTGGGGATCGATATTAGATCGCACGATCTCTGGGTGTGTAACCAGGACGGTTACACATACACCCTTCCCCGCCTTCGAGATTTTTGGTACGTAAACGCAGTACATACGTGTTCCAAAAATCTCGAAAATAGTCCATAGCAAACCATAATAACATAAATTCATCCTTGCCTTCGGCTTAACATAACCCAAACATTCTTTGCATTCGCATACATAACATAAAACAGTCTTTGCACTCGGCGTGAAACAAAATATAGAGTCAATTTTGCACTGGGCTTAAATCACATAAATAGTCTTTGCACTTGGCGTAAAGAAAATTAAACACTTTGCATACAGCGTATTAACGAAACTAAATTAGTTTTGCATTTAGCATAAAATTGAGAAACACAAGGAATAAGAAGAAGAGAAAAAAAAATATAACTGGTCACGGGGACACTGTTCTCGGCGATTAAACCTCACCCAAAAGAAAGAAAAGAAAAAAAAACACATTTTTGCACTACTGCTCATCCTCCGCCGCTTCTCTAAGGAGTTCCTCCTCGTTCATGGACTCCATGAGGCCCAAAGGGTCGTGCGGGTCAAGGACTGGTACCTCAATGATCGTGTCCCCGGACAGGTCTGCCTCATCCCACGACCATTGCGTGTCATCTTCGTCGTTGCTTCGTCCTGCCGTGAATTCTTCGGGAATTACCTCCCAAGATCGGTTGAGGTCCTCCGCTACTGATTTTTCGGGTCCCACGGGAACCTCTTTCGGCGGAGGCATCAGTAGCTTGTCCTGGTCCTCTCCGCCCGTTTCTACGAGCCTCGAGTCCACGTCTCCTTCCTCCCCGGGCTCCTTGGATCGTTGGGAGTGGTTGCTCACCCCTGGCCCGTTTCGTGGCGTCTGCGTCTTCCCGATGCATTTTTTTGCGATTGCCTGCACCGGCACTCCACTCCGGAACCTCTTTTTTTCGTGTGGACGCGGATCCCACCTGCCCGCAGTGAGGGTCGGAAGGGTTAGCGGCTCCACCTGATGCAGTGGCAGATCCATGCCAGTTTGTGTTGGGCGGCTGACCATAGCCCAGTACGCATAGGCTATGGTCCCGATCTCCTTTGTTTCTTTGCGTTGTCTTTTGCTACTTGCCATGATAATACTGTTCTGTGCTCGCCAGCTGGGCTTCACGGCCTTTTATACTTGCTCAGTTTGGAGTTTCGCAGAAACCCCCGTTGGTATGGGCTTTTGCGCATCGCAGCTAGTGTTAGTCTTTGTCTCTTCTTCTAATTGCTTGTACGGCCGTAGACAGGAAGCATGGAATGTTCCCCGGATCTCTTTGGAGTAGGGATTTCTTAGTACGAACGTTGACGACCCTTTTTTCTTCGTCAGTTCGTACGGTCCTTCGTACAAGTGAAAAAACTTCGCGATTTCTCTGTCTTCCGCATTGGATATTGGATTTGCTTTTACCAATACCCAATCGCCCAGTTCATACTGTTTGTGGCACTTCCCCGCATTGGCGCGTGCACATCTTTTGTGGGCTTTCTTCGTCATGCGTTGGAAAGCAAGTTGCAATCTGTTTCCATCGTCTGCATTTTCAGGGTCCTTTGCATGTTCAAACCACTTTGACCATGGTCGTGTTGGTTTTTTCTTCAGCAGTAGTTCTGTTGGTGTGAACCCTGTGCTGTCGTGTGCCACCTCATTGCAGCAGGTTTCAACTAAATTTGTCCATTTAGCCCATGATGCATGTGCATGCGCTGCCACTGTGCGGAAGATCCTTCCGATCTCCCGATTCACCCTCTCCACTGGGTTACTCTGTGGATGTCGGATAGATGAGAGGACGTGATAGATGCCTTCTTCTTGTAGTGTTTGAATCCACTTTTTCGCAGTGAATTGCGATCCATGGTCTGTCAAGATCTTTTTTGGTTTACCGTACTGTGGTATATAGTGTTTAAATATACGTGTTAAAGTCACGGTGGTCGTCGCCCTTCGCATAGGGTACAGTTTAACGAATTTAGTAAATAGCTCTTCAATTACTAGAATATACTTTACGCCCCCCCTTGACGCTGGTAACGGACCATAGAAGTCAACGGACAACACCTCGAGAGGACAGCCCGGTATTATGCTTTGCATATCGGTATGAATCGCGTGGGTAGGAATCTTTACGCGTTGGCACGTGTCGCATGCGGCAATAAGTTTTCGCGTGCGGCGATGTAATTTGGAAACGTAGAAGTCCTCTGAAAGGAGCTTCGCCGTTTTTTCCCCGCCAAGATGCGCGTAAATTTCATGTACTTCTTGTATTAACAAGTCGTGTAATTGTGATGGAATGACCGGTCGTTCCTTGCCCCTTTTGTCCACGTGGTACAACGTGCCATCGCGGAGATGAAAACGATTCTTTTTATCGCGATTCGGGTTTTGTTCGCGGCGTTCGATTTCGCGACGTAGCTTTTCATCTTTCCTCTGCCATTCAGAGAGTTGCTTGAGTGCAGATGATAGTGCAGGTGTCATTGCTCGTGCAAGAGTCGTTAGGATCGGTACGCGTGTTTCTCGTTCAGCCGGGTTCTCAATTAGCACATTATCTAACCGGCTCATGGTGTCTGCAGGGATATTCTCCTTTCCTGGGCGATACTGGACATCAATTTGATAATCCTGTATGGAGAGGATCCATCTAGTTAGTCGTTGGCTCAAGAGCTTGCTATTCATCAAGAATGTAATTGCTTTATGGTCGGTCAGCAATGTGATTTTCACCCCATATAAGTATGTTCGGAGTTTCCCCAATGCCCATACTATCGCCAATAATTCTTTTTCAGTCGTAAAATACGACAATTCTGGACCTCTCAGTGTTCTGCTTACGAATGTGATAGGTCTTAATTCACCATTCGTATCTCGTTGTTCGAGAACTGCTCCTAGAGCAGTTGAACTTGCATCTGTCGATAAAAAATATGGCTGATGAGAATCCGCGTACTGTAACACCACTTCGGTACAGAATGCATCCTTGGCTTGAACAAATGCATTTTGTGATGTTTCGTCCCATTTCCACCGAGTTCCTTTTTTCAGGAGTGCAAGCAACGGTGTTGTGGTTTCTGCGTGTTTCTTGGTGAATTTGCTGTAATAGTTCACCAAGCCCAAAAATCCACGCAGTTGCTTTACGTTTCGCGGAGTCGGGAAGTCGCGAATGAGGGCCAATTTCTCTGGATCTTGTTTCAAACCCTCTGTTGCCAGTATGTGGCCAAGGAATTTGACCTCGCGTCTCATAAATTTGCATTTCTCCAAATTCAATGTGATGTTGTTTTCTTTCAGTCGTTGTAGCAGTGCGGTGAGGTGTTCGATATGTTTTTCGAACGTCGGTGAGAAACAGAGGATATCATCGATAAAGTTGACTACGAATCCCTCCATTCCTTCCAATACCCGTCTTAGTGCTCTCACAAGGCTTGCGCTGCTCGTTTTTAAACCAAATGGTGTGACTACGTACTCGTAACATCGACCCCGATACAAAAATGCAGTATACTTCCGTGATGATGGTGTCAATGGAATTTGCCAGAAACTGTTCGTCAAGTCGAGACTTGTTAGGTAATCTACCCTTTGGAATCGCTGGAATATCGCGTCTGGTGTTTCTGACATTTCATGATCGTCCAGTAAGAATTCGTTCAATTTTCTCGCGTCGAGACACAGACGTATTGACCCATTCTTTTTTAACACGGGCACGACCGGATTCAAATAAGGACTGGTGCTTGGACGGATGATGTCGTTCGCCAGCATCCTTTGTATTTCCGTATCCGCAGCTTCCATGTGTTTTAGTGGAATCGGATAAGATCTGCAGCAGTATGGTTGGCCAGGTTTTACGTACAAATGGTGCTCGTAGCACGTCACCCGTCCGATCTCTTCCCTCCATACTTCCGGAAATGCTTGAATTACATGCCGAAGAGCGGCTTTTCTTTCCCGGGTGGTTGAAACAGGTTCAAGGAGCGATTGTATAAGCTCTTTTTGGGATTTCTTTTTCCCATCTGCCTGATGGTTGACTTCATTTAAGATTCTCACCACAGTTTCATCGGTGTTGATTTCGTCCGTCATTTGTATTGTCTCTTGTCCATTTGTCGTGTTTAGCGATAGCGATTGATCCCCGAAGTCTATTTTTGCTTTCGCTCGCCTCAACGTGTCCACACCAAGAATAACTTGACAAATTAGGCCGGGTACCACAATTATCGCTGTTTCGATTTCCTCCTTTTCGAAACCAATCGTCACCCAGATTTGTTTTTTAAGACGAGTTGATTTTCCACCCGTCGCCCCGATTACCACTGCCCCCGTTACCGGGAGAGTCGGGCATTTGTGTAGCTGGTCTTGGTGTTCACAATACCAAGCTTCTGACACAGCTGTTACTGTGCTACCCGTATCGATGAGAGCCCTGGTTGGTATCCCTTCAATTTGTATTTGTATTTCTGGGCAGCGATTAATTTCTTCTCTGGTGACCAGTGATCCTTCTTCTTCTTGGAGTTCTCGACGTACGTCGGGAAATATGGACCCGATCCTAATTTGGACATCTTCCCTATTTATGTCATCGGAAATACCTCCCGCCTGAGCAGGGAAGTCGCTCAGACTTCCTTCTGAGGTACTCCTTACTCGTTTCCCGTAGTTTCTTCCAGATCTAAGACTTCCGGATCCTCCTCCTGCATTTCTTCTCCCAGGTGAGTTAGCCGAATACGATTCGGGGGATTCTCCCGAGGTCGATCTTGTGGTCGGCGGTTGTCTTGCCAAGGTCTGGTATTGTCGAACCTTGGTCTTTGATTATAATTGTCGGCCGCCGGTCGTTGGTGTTCGGCCCCAGGTCGCTGGTTCTCTCGATTCTGCCGTGGCTGAGCCGAGTTCACCTGATTGGTCCGAGGCGTCGTTGGCAGCTGGTTCTGCCGGTCATGCACGGCACGGTCCTTCCAATCGCGAGCATAGTTCGGGCGCTCGTCGTACCTTGGTCGATTTACCGTACCTCCGTTGTCAAATCTTTCCAAGAGTGCCAAGAACGCATCAATTGTGCGTATATTCTGTCCCAGTACGCAATCATCCACGGCCTGTGTGTAGTGCTTCGACAGTGTCTGGATAATCTCGTCATCGGTTGGGCGGGGTCGCAGATCGCGTGCCATTCCGATGAGTTTCATCGCATAGGCTACTCGCGTCACTCCGGATTCTGCCCGATGCACCCCCGCATTAAGGTTGTCTCGGATTTTTCTCTGAATTGCCGAGCTCCAAAATCTTTCGAGCAGGGCATTGGCAAATTGGTGCCATGTTGCGATCTGGTCGGACATGATGTCCCACCACTCGCCTGCATTGCCTTTTAGAGATTGCGTAATGATAAACTTCATCTCTTCCTCAGGCAGACGTGCTGCGTCCACAAACCGCATCAATTCCCTAAGGTATTTTGACGGCCTTTCAGTAGGTTTTCCCTCAAAAGTTGGCATCTGAGGTTTAACTACAAAAGGACGGGCCATTGACGCCATGGTGGCATCGAATCGAGTCGATTCGTTCAACCCCCATCGTTGATCGAATTGGTTGGACGTCTGCCTGTGTGTTGTATTCGGGTTCGATTGATTAATTTGTGTCTGATCGTTATGGTGGTGGGTGGTACCACGGAGACCATGATCCTCCACTGGCATTTGGACCGTCGTTGGTTTACGAAGTTGTTCCAAGCATTTTTCTACTTGTTTTCGTAGGTCTGCTTGTGCCTTCTCTTGACGCTCCATCCGCTCTTCAAATTTACGGCACCAGTCCCTCATCTCGATTCTGTGCTCGGTTACACGTTCGTAGATTTCTTCGGTGGTCACCCGCTCCTCAATCTTAGCATCGAGCTGACCGACCTGACTTCGTAGCTGCGCGATCTCTTCTTGCAACTCTCGAATGGTGTTGGCCATTAAATCTCTTTCGTGCGCGACGTTTGAACCCGAAGCTTGATTACCACCCAACGAAATCGGAATTTGAACGCGCCCATCCCTTTCAGAGCTTGCCGGGGAACCAGGAGGTGGTGTCCGTGACGTGAGTGTGCTTGAAAGAATCGACGGACCCGCCGATTCATCGTCCTTACCAGCACCCGTCGTTTTCGTAGCACGAGTGACCTTGGGTCTATTCATTATGATCTCCAACAATTAATTTGTCTCAACCTAACCGCCCCACGTTGGGCGCCAATATGTAACCTGACTATTTAATCCCTTTTTCTTTTCTATTTAACCCGTTGGATGAAGGGATAAATGTAGACAATACAGCGTCTCAATCGGTACTGCTGTGAAACACAGGAGTGGCAATTGATCCCGTATGTCAGGAAAATGTTCTCAGTTGCATACAGATCTACTTACACAGAATCGGCAGAGCACGATAACGTGGTCATGGCAATTCTATGGCAATCTGAATGCTCCTGGAAGAGACTTGTTGTCTTCACTTACTGCAACTAACAATTCTCAGCAGGGCAGGTAGACGTGCCGTGGAGAGATGTCCGTGGAGCAAGTGTTCCAACAAGTTAATCTCTCTTTCCTTCTTTTGTTTGAAACGCAGGATTCAGAGCAGACAATACAGCGTCTCGATCGGTATTGCTGGATGATTCCAGGAATGGCAATCGATCCCGTATGTCAGTAAACGTTCACAGTTGCACGCAGACTTACTCACTCAGAATCGGCAGAGCACGGTAACGTGGTCGTGGCGATTCTGCGGTAATCTGGATGCCCCTGCTAATTGTACGATTGAATCCACTGAGTTCTTGCTAGAAAATCCCACTAGACACTACAGCGTCTCGATCGGTATTGCTGGATGATTCCAGGAATGGCGATCGATCCCGTATGTCAGTAAACGTTCACAGTTACACGCAGACTTACTCACTCAGGATCGGCAGAGCACGATAACGTGGTCGTGGCGATTCTGCGGTAATCTGGATGCCCCTGCTAATTGTATAGTAGAACTTCTTGGATAGTGACAATATAGATCTAACACCGGGTTGGTTACGAGACCCGATGTCCCTGTTGAAAAGGATTCGTGCCTCCAGGCACTGGATGGCGGAAAGGTGATAACAAAACTAAATAATTGTTGGAGATTTAAATCGGGTAGAACCAAAAATATATTCTATTAATTAGAAGTGTACAAATGAAATCCACTGGAACCCTTTTACAATGGATTGTACTGTTCTAATAACAAGGTCGTTGTCACTCGCTATGACAACACGCGAGTATATAGCGACGTCAACACCTAAAAGAAAGGCGACGACCGCGAGACGGATACCCAAACTTCCTCGAATTGGAATGGTTATAAGAAACCGAAGTCGCATGTACCAGTGCACGAGGTTCTCATTCGTTTTCGGAAGATTTTCACACGATTATTAACGCCGATGCACACATTCTAAGAATGCGTTATTCAAATACACATTACAAATCAAATTAATGAACATAGACAACTGATCGGTCTTGCCGGACAATTCCGGGAAGGGCAATCAGCTTCTACTCACTAAATGATCGTACTTTCGAATGAAAACAGACAGAGAGTCTAGGCAGAGCACAAGATCGTGGTCATGGCGACTCTCCCCGTCCAAACGAGTATGCTCTTAGCAGGATCAATTGAAATAAACCTCGTTAAGAACCAGGCTAGCAAACTCAGGCAAACGATCGGTCTTGCCGGATATTTCCGGGAAGGGCAATCGGCTCCTTCTCTACTAGGCGATCACAAAACGTGGCGGAATAAATTACAAATATCTAGGCAGAGCACGCAAGCGTGGTCATGGCGATATGTGAATTTTTCCAACTGTCCATTCCGAGCAGAATTCACTATGTGAATTCAGCAGTGTATCTTTCGATATTTACTTGATTATAAATATCAAATAACGCGAACCCACTCTGGATTCAATGCTGATGTACTGAATCGAGGTAACGCACTGCGTCGTTACTCTCACAAGCTATAATCCGTGTCTATGCCTCCTTCCGACAAATGAAACCTCTGAGCGATTCTATTCGCAATTCTACTTGCCCTCGAAATAGCAAGAAAAACCATTCAACAATATAATACGGGTGTACCAATAATTAACATAATAAACTTTTCATGACATGCATGGAACACAATCACGGCAAACTGCCTTTCTCTCAATGATGAGCAAACCGCAAAATAAGCAGAGCTATGTTGCTCTATATAACAATCTCGAATTTTAAATTGAATCGCAATATCACATAATATAATACTCGTTAACTTCTTCAATAATACCACACAACAGAACTCAATTTGCCCTTCACATGGGCTCACACTGTAATCTTAATGTATTGTATTCACACAACGTAGAATACAATTTCTTCGATTTTCAATCTCGAATGAAATCTTCAATGTAACGCAAAACTATCTATTCTCACGTTAATTCGCGACTTATAAATGTTGAAACTATTATAATTTATTTATGATAATTTCTTTGCAAAATTATTGCAATTACAATAACTTCCCTATTAATTTGGAAGTTAATAGACTGAGAAATTCTTTCGTTATACGAACTTTTGGAATAGCCTTTGAACGGCTTCAATTTCAATTTTAACCGATTGCCTACTTGGCAATGTACAAAGATTTAATGTGGAAACTACGCGACTATGCGAGAGCGCTCTGACTAGAGCGTGTTATCTGGATCGTATCCAGTCGCAGAGTGCCGAATCTGCTGCTCGCATCGACCTCCTTTGATCGTGATCGAGAGGGGATCGATGCGTGCGCATCTTATTAAATGTATATCACATCTGCGGTCCTTATCTATGACAAGGATCATGTACGACGTCACAGCCATCGCGGTGGGGATCGATATTAGATCGCACGATCTCTGGGTGTGTAACCAGGACGGTTACACGGTACCGAGGTCATTATTGACTTGGGACCGTACTTGACCGCGACGGTGTATCCCTAAATCCCTTTTTTAAGCTGGTCGTCGAGAGACCATAAAAGAACGAGACTCGACATTTAAGAATATTTCCGGCCTCGTGAAGAAATGTAAAAAATGGAAAAACCGTTGGGACTACATCTGGCATGGCCACGTGTTTTACTTTCGGAAAGGCCCATTTGTTCTGACTGTGACCGACCGTGTCTGTATTATGTTCCCAAAAATCTGTCGTCGGAAACCGATCATAAAATTGAGGGTTTGTTGAAAAGTTTAGTGTGGGGTTCTTTTGCGACAAATAACCTTCCCTGCGAATTTTATAACTAAGGGATGCGAGACGAATTTCTTTTCCGTTATTTAGCTCGCGCAGGTATGCGGGTCTTACTACGAATATTGTTCTTCCAACGGAACAAAGGTCATTTCAAGGTCATGTAATGTACATAACTGATCGTATTTTTACGTCAGCTACACGATGCAATAATAAAAATTATACAATTATACGCAAAAAAACATCGATAACCTTGTAAACTCCGAAAAAAATTACTCTAGAAAAAACATTTTTTGCAATAGAATGGTTTTTTCAAACCATTCGAATAGCATACAAAATATTTTTTGTACCCCCACAATTAGAGGAAATATTTAGGTGGCCTGACTTAGGTGGACCACCCTGTATAAGATCCACCTAACAGTTATGTGAAAACATTTTTGTTGTTGGACAGTGTTATTCTTCTCTCTGTTTCTTTACATGGTATTCGCGTTAACATCACGTATCTTTATCGCACGATAGGCGTCTCGTTAATAGTACTTGTGTTCTAGAAGTGGATTTAACACCTACCTGCATGTGAAATGGAAATTTTTAATGGGAGAAGAAAGAATACTTATGTATACGTTGTCACGCCGTGTCTCGGCGGAGGCTGGAAAACCCCCGAAAAGAACGACTCCGGGCTTTTATGGCTCTGAGACCGGGCCACGTGCAGCCGTATGCACGGGGTCCGCCCGGGACTAAGCAAGGCCGCGAAAAACCTTCCGACCACGTAACGAATTTCGTTCGGGCGCCAGGCACCGCAAGGATGCCACGCGAAACGCGAGGAATCTCTCGTGCACGGAGAGGCTGGGCACGAGAATCGGGTCTTCGAAACGCGACTCGAAAAGCGGACGCAATGGGTCCAGGAGGTTCGAACACGGAAAGGACGAGGACAGCCCTTATGGCAGGACGGATCTCACAGGGCTCTAATAATATCGACAATTTGGTCTCGAGTGGATTTTATTCCTTGTCAATTTTACAAAGCACGGTCACGTGACCGTAACCCGAGAGCCCGCGCTCTTTGTACACTTTTGCGGACGGTAATTCGGTCGCAGCGCGGTTGTCGATTTTCTAACGCGCGTGATGGTACGGGTGACCGGTACCTAGGAAAATACGAGCCCCGACGGACGGGATCGCGCGAAGCGCAGATGGACGGCGCGGTACAGGACTGTCGCGATAACTACCGCACGCGAAAGGCCAAAGAAACAATTCTCGCAAGACGCGATTCCTCCGAGGAAACTTCCGAACACGCCAGGATAGGGGAGACGACCGGGACGTTCAATCATTCGCCGTGCTTTCGCGAAGCACAGGCCGACGGCACGAGACAACGAGCGTCTCGGCTCTCGCGGACTTTTGAAGATGGACCGGCGCTCGTACAACCCCTCGCGAAAAGGATCGAGCCAATAACTACGACACGATATCGAAATGGATCACTTAGTCGACTTACCGCTATCGCTCCTACGAACTTTCGCCTAGGTGTTAGTTTCGCCTTTCGTCTCGTCTTTAGCCGGATGTCCTGGCTCGCACACGTGAAATACCCGCGCACGGAAGAGGCGTAAATACCGCGAGACCGACTAATCTCTCTTTCGGGAGAGGCGCTCGTTCGCTTGAGACTTCGTTCGGGTGAACCCGGCTTCCGGGAAGCTCAACGTGGCGTTAGATGGACAGTTCGCAACAATGGTATAAACGTTCGCTCAACGTGAGGGCTAGCACGACAGTGATCTTTCATCGATCGGCCGACAGTCGCATCGATTCTCGTTCCCCCCCGACCCGACCTTTGCCGAAATTTTCCGAAGGTTGGCGGTAACCGCGCTCGACGCTTCCGTCTCAGGGACGACTCGACGGTGGTCCTTGGGCCCCGGACCTTACTCGCGAAATCCTCGATCTTCCCGTAGATCGGTGGAGGCCTATGCCTCTTGGCGATCGGTGGCACCATCCTCGCCGGAACCCTAGCATTTGGCGGGACGAGGCGCTGCCGGGAAAACGAAAAGATGTGGCCAACATAAAGGGTTCCTTCCCTTTAGCGCCTCCGGGTCGGTTGACCGGGTGCTTCTTGATGCCGATTCGAATTGCCGTGCACGGGGCTTCGCAACGTTGGCCATGGTTCTCGTCGTTCGTGTCCTGCCGGATATGCATCTTTCCTCCGCGAATTTCGGAGGTTAGGGTTCCATTTCCGGGTCTGGTCTACGGCCCTGTAACTTGCTGTACTCGGCACGTACGCTAGATGTCAGTACGCTATTTGTTTTTGTATCGAAGTTTCATCGGGGAACCCTCTTGAATTCTGTGGTACGGTCTCGCGGTTCGTTATCTCGTGGTTCGGTCCTTTGTTGCCCGTATTCGGCATTCGAAAATCTCGGAGAAGTGACGTCGCAGAAATGCAACGTCACAACGTTTACGAAGGATATTCTTATAACAAAGATTCTAAGAATCCGAAGATCTACCGTTGTTCTGGTCGACAAACTAACCAATGTACAGGAACATTAATTCAAAAAGATGATCATTATTTTGTTCAAAAACCACACACTCATCCTAACGAATCGCGCTGTGCAGAAATACTAAAATTAAAATCAACCATGCTGGAGGAATGTAGTAACAGTCCTTCAGTAAATAATAAAGACATCTTTGACAATATTTGTCGTACAAATTCTGACGCAGCAACATATATTTCATACAATAGTATGAAATCGGTAATGTCAAGGAAGAAGAGAAAATCACGACCAGGCTTGCCAAAAACTGTGCAGAATGCGCACGAAATATTAGAAAATTATGATGTCCTGAAAGAAATTTACAAGGGATGTGCAATCTCGAACGATAACAAATACGCTCTAATTTTCTCTAATACTACATTGCTAACTGCATTAGAAAATGCCAAAGAAATATATATGGATGGTACTTTTTCATTTATATGATTAATATCTTTCAAGTAAAGAAAGTCTCTACTATTTGATCATTTTTTTATCTGTTATTAGGTGGTACCACGAATGCCTCCTTTTCATCAACTCTACACTGTACACATACGTTACAATGACACGGTATACCACTATTCATAATTTCCATTACGCTTATCTCACATTGTCAGATTCAAAAATGATGTTAATTTACAGGGAATCGCTACCATTTTCGTTTTATGTGAATGTCGTACTAAGACAATGTACGAAGCAATATGGAGAAAAATAGTTTCTCTTGTTCCACGATTGCAAGACAACTTAGAAACTGTCATGTGTGATTACGAGGGAGCTGCTATGGAAAGTGTACGAGCACAATTCCCCAGGGTTACCATACATGGATGCTGGTTTCATTTTACTCAGGTAGAATATAGCTCTTGGCATTTTTCATGTATTTTTTGTAATACTTACCTCATGAACGTGCTCCATAGAGAATCTAATAATCCTTTTTTTATTATTCAGGCTCTATTAAGGAAGTGGAAGAAGTTGGGGTTGCAAGGAGCACCAAGAGAGATTCTGTCAATGGCTGTGACAATGCCTTTAGCTCCATCCGATATGTTTCCAGAAGCATTACATCAAATTCAGTTAGTCGCTGACCGTTTATGCGGCACATTTCCCAATGTACTTCTCTTTATGGCATATCTGCGCGGGTCCCATGGAAATCACCGACACAGATTTCCCCGACACAGGTTTCACCGACAACATTTCACCGACACCAGATTTGACCGACAACGGATTTAACCGACATCAGATTTCACCGACACCGGATTTAACCGACAGCTGATTTGATCGACAACAAATTTGACCGACAACGACTTAAGTTGATCGTTCAATCACACAATTCAATCAGCTGATCGTACTTTTGGAATATGGGCAATGCCTGATCTACTGGTCCTGCATCCAGTTCGACAAAGTTCCCCACTTCCATCTCCATCTCGTCCTCCTGCTCAGGTCCTCCCTGTTCTTGTTGTGTTTCGGCAAATGAGCAAAAGTGGATCTTCAGTGTTTTCAGCGTCTGGTGTAGCCTGGTGTTCGCTGTCAAGGCATGTAGTATGGCAATGTCCGTCAGAGGGTCTCGGAAACTTAACTCTAAGTGCGTTAAGTTCTGCTGAGCTTCGATTATCTTAGAGAGGTAGGCAGACTGTAATTTTTCGTATTGTATCAGGGTTAGCTGTTCTAAATTGGGGTTTAAACTGACTAACGATTTCCCACCTAATATAGTACGAGTAGCTTTGAATGATTTTAGGTTCGCTGCCCCCGCTAATACTTGGGCCACAACCGTTTCGATGTCTCCCTGGCATTGCCCTATACCTAAATTCTCTATAGCCGCTGCTATATCAATGAGATTTCTGATTGCGGATGGACGAACGGTGGCAGCTGTTAAATCTAGGTTCCTTAATTTGGAACAGTTCCTAGTTATAATGGCTAGGATTTGGGGTTTAAGTAATTTTGATAACCCTTCGTCTGCTATATTGACAGTGTAACACGCGGACTAGGGAGAGTATGCCAGGTCAGCCGGCTGTCCAGGGTACTTTTCGAGTAGGCGAATGAGTACGCAATGGTTGGGTTAAATATATATATATATATATAATTTATTGCAGTAACGCGAATAAATAACGCAACTTAGAACTATACGCAACTTAAAATTACTCGCAACTTAAAATTAATCGCAGCTTAAAACTACTCGAATATTGCCAGCGGTGGCTCGGCGGCTATCGGCCGTCGACGGTTTTAAGGACGGCGGCGGCGGTCGGTTGATCCGAAACGGTTCATCGGATTGCGGAATAACGGTCGCGACACCTCGCTGGTGTTAACATTTTTCGTTAATGAGAGGTCAGGAACGGGTGGCTCGCTGCGTGTGCGGCTTGAGCGGTATGGAGTCTCCGTATCGTATGATACTTGGAGCGGTTACGAGTCCGGACGCGTGTGCGTCTTCGGAGCGGAAGGTCCGGTTGCGCATGCAACTTCGAACGGCGGAAGCGTGTGCCTCTTCGCAGGAGAGGTTTCCCTGTGTCGTGTGACACTTAGGGCCTTGGAACGGATATACGGCAAGGTTAGGGGAAGAGCTCGTGGCTTCTCGCGGTAGCATTCGAGAGAATGATCTCAAGCGCTTTTGCTTGTAGCCCGAACTGACTTCCCATTTTACGTAACCCTTTATATAGGCGCACTGCTACTATTTTACTTGTGAGAATCCGCGACGCCGCAGTAGCCACCTCGCGGCTGTCGCGGGAGGTGGTCTTGGGTGGCGCGCTCGCGTTCGCGTTCGCGCTCCCGTTCGTGTTTCGCGCTCGCGCTCGCGCTTGCGCTTGCGCTCGGGAAAATGTCTCGCGTCAAATATAATCGTTACAACAGTGACAATGTTATTCCCAGCTCTCTGTATCAGCCAATAGAATGCTTCTGTCGTAATAACCTTTCCGTTCCAGCCGACAAATTTGGTGGTGTTTGGAGATACAATATTAATTTATGGTTCTGTAACTTAAAAGTATTTTGATTTATCGCTAACTTTTGCTAGAGCTATACGCCAGTCGACTCTTCAAGGTATAATGCAGAGTCTGTTTTATAATACTGTACTAGTAGCATTGTCAATGCGTGAGTACCCCTCTCTTTTCTCATTTTAAGATAATTTTACCTTATCTACATGTTTTGTAAATTGTTTCCGTTTTCGTGTTCTAATACAACATTATTCTTTTCCAGAATTCAAACGATCTTAGAGGGACCTCGATAGTGCTTCTCAAATTTTCCTATTTTCGGTTTGACTAAGGCTGCGCGTACAGTGGATCCGTTTTCGTCCGGCATCCGACAACGGCTCATTAATCGCGTCCATTGCATATCAAACGCCGCACATTACGCGTTTTCTTTGTTATACATCCCGGTACGTGTGTCGAGAGTCCAAATCGTCTATCGAGCACCTTGTGTAACGAAGGTTAAATACACGGTGTTTTCTTTTCTCAAATCTCGATCTCCAAACTTCATTGAGCTTCACCCAATTCAACCGCTTTCCAATTCCTGGAGGTACGAACCTCTAATTCTCATACATCGAGAACGTGGTCACTGGATCCGTAACCAATCCAGTGGAGTGCGAAAAGTAAGGGCAAGAGATTCGACTCTCATAGATTTCATAAATAATAATTTATCGGAATATATATAGAGAGAAGGAAAGAACGGAAATCTATCAATATATTGGCAATGAAAGCAATTCATGAGTATATTTTGCATTAAAAAAATAGATTGATTTAAAAGCTTTTGTTTAATTAGTAAATTTCATGTTATATTTAATTGTTTAATCGAATTGTCTTCATATTATAAAAAATTGTAAGTGACTTTTGCGACGATTGTACCCCCTGATTTGAACTTTAAGATAATAAATTTGTGATATTCAATATATATAAATATGCAATAAAAAGTTGAAAAGAAATATTTAAATAAATTAAAAATACTTCAGAAAGCAATATTCATGGTTATTATTGAAAATAAACATGTGAAATTTGCGTAAAATTATGCTCTGATAATAACAGAAAACGTGACAACACTGTATTTACCTGAATATTTGTATTTGAGAGTTGGTAGTATTGTGTACGTTTGAAAACTATCGTGATTTTAATCAATGCAATGTCTGATACTTTAAAAGCGAAAACTTACCGTTGGAAAGGTAAAATACTGTCAGAGAAAGTTTATTTTTGGCGGCTTGCTCAACAGCAAAATGGTTTAAAAAGTAGAAAACCAAAGGTAACCTCGAATATTACGGAAGACATAGATTCAAACGTCGCGCGCAATCATCGTCTGCATCGTCTGCATTATAGATGATATAGTAGCTACATTCAGTGGTTTACACTGTTGTCGCGTTTTCATGCTAGTGAGATGACAACACTATAAAAGTTTTGTAACAGTTTATAATTTTTTGCTCTGTAACTGTTTAGTGAATCGTAATAAATTTTGAACATAATTAATTACATAATTTTTACTATATATTAAAAAAAGCTGGAGTTTCTAGTTGCGTTTGTTCAAGGTTTAAATAGGGTTTGAAGTGGAATTTTATGAATTCTCCATAAGAACACGTGTTAAAATGTGCAAAATAAGTTGCTATAAATATTAAACGGTGTAGTGAATCGAACCCAAACTTTGGTAATTGCATTAATTTAGTAAGAATTATATCTTGTCAAATTTTCAAAGATTTTATTGCGTTTTTATATACCTCCAGAACATTCTTAAACTACCCTCAATGCTATTTCCAATGCATCCCCCAACGTTTGGGCTGTTGATGTGTAGATTCGTTTTTCTTCATACAAATGTTTGCAATTTCCCGTTGATATTATTCGAGAAGTCTTTAATAAGAGAAACGTCTTTTTAGGTGTTTAATTAGTTTGTTGACTGATTCGAACACAATATCATAAATACAATCTCGAGCTTCGCCTCTCAATTATAAATTACTGCTCTGATAAACATCTTCCGCAAATTTCGGGTAGGCAAGACGCAGCGATTTGTATATCGTTAATGTAATATTACTCCCGTCAAAATGTGGCAAAACCGATATAGCTTGTTGAATCGTAAAAGTCTCACCCATTGCGTTAGACGTAATCTCGCAAAAATATTTAGACGAATTCGCGCTCAAAGCTGCGGTTTCTTTAGAAGTAGACATTTTACAATAATAATAAAATCAACCAAGCGACAACAATAATATAAACAATATTAACATAACAATACTTCAATCGATAATAGAACAATTAAATGTTATCAATGATTCGGGCGACCAATATCCAATAGCAAACGCTATCAAAGATCTGAAATCGCCACAATTCAACCGTAATATCACAAAAAAATTAAGTCAAAGTTCAATCACACAAATGTAGATATATACATGTCTATATAAGATCTCGTGACACGTCTCTTTATTGTTATTAGAAATAAATTCTAATCTTTAAATTCACCGCGTCCACTGAGCGGCCTGCGCTCCCTCTGCTCATTCTTTGCTTTGAACACTTCGTTTTCCTACTACACTCTCTATGAAGAATCACGTGTGTAAGACATATAATAAAGCAGTGTGCATAAATTAAAGTCTGTGTTGATTAAATAAAGACTGATTCTGATCCCGGCTGGATATCCTGAACAACTAACTCTAACAATTGTAAATCAGTATTACTGTTATTCAATTTAGAATATATTTAATTGTTTCAAATTATGATAATTGTTGTCGTAATAATTTTCGACTTATGATTATTTATTATGCATACTATATTACACTTACAAGGAAAGTGCAAGGCCTTCGGGTCACCGATTTACATGTCGTAAAAGCATACGAAACATAATACGCTGAAACAGCTTGCACCAATTTTTTAACCTATGCTGGAATATGTATAGCATGCAGCCAGATTAACAGCAGACAGACAAATTTTCCAAAACACGAATCAAATCTGTTTTCCCATAGAAGTAGAAAGAAGCAGGTGCCAATGTAATAATACTGCAATTATTCGATGTGCAAGCTGTTTCTGCGTAATATGTTTCGTATGCTTTTACATGTACCACTGTTATAATTAAAAATATGTAATTGTAAGTACAATATTCTTCTGTTTCCAGACATGTGAGGGTAATTAGCTATTTTATTCGCTTTGATTAATTTATTCATAATTTATTAAAACAAGTGTACTTTGATTTGTAATAAATGTGTTATCTCTTATAAATTATATAAATACATGAGTAAAAAAATATTTTTCTCCGGACGGGAATCGAACCGTAGAGCCTATCGGATTGTAGGTCTAGTACGTTACCACTACACCAGGAAATTATTCGTTTTATCCTTCCTGTACAATAGCATATGTATGTAAAGAGACCATACTCTCTTCAATGTTAGCGCGCATAGCATGTTCCGCGGAAACGTTGACGACACCGGGTATTTACAAGCTAGAACGCCAGGCCGCGTTCGGCCGCACAAAACGCGGTCCACCCGGGACAAAAGTTGTTCGCAAACTTGTCGATGTTTCTAGAAATCTCGCGAATATTCGGGCGCCAGGCACGGAAGGTGCCACGCGAAAAATAAGCTTGCGACAACCGGCAATAGACGTTGGTTTTCCGCGAATGGATCCAGGATACTACGCAGGACGAATACGAGGCGTTCCCCGCGGCGCGGCGGGAAGATTTCTCACGAAATCAACACTCTCGGAAATTGAGTTAACAGAAATTTATTGGGGATAGATGTTATAATCGCGCTGCCGGCCGACACCGGCAGCAAAGATGAAGATAACCGGCGCGTAGCAGTTCTTCGGCGACGGATGGAAATCGCCCGCGCTTTGCCCTTTGGGCTCCCTCTGAATCGCGTCGAATCCGGCAGCACGTGGTATTAACGTTTGCGTGCGCGATCTATACGTTTCACGCCCGGATTCCGATGGAATACGCGTTACAATTGACTTCTCGTCGTCGGAACAGGTCGCGAAGATACGACGCGAGCACGTGGCGGCGTCCCACCGTGGGACGACACGAGGTTGGCGTGAAAATACGACGACGTGCGGATCCTCGCTAAATTATAATCTCGAAAATAGTGCTCAGCACTTCGCTAATTATTTTCCCCGCACGCCCGTCGCTCGACCGGTGTTTTCGCTCGCGGACTGGCTGCAGCCGGCAGCCGCAAAGCAACGTCGGATTTCCGCGACACGATCACGAACTCGTTACACCCACCGAGCCAACGCGAAACAGAAATCATTTTATTATTCGATATAAGATTCCGACAAGA
Source organism: Lasioglossum morio (assembly GCA_916610235.2). Lineage (NCBI taxonomy): Eukaryota > Metazoa > Arthropoda > Insecta > Hymenoptera > Halictidae > Lasioglossum > Lasioglossum morio. The sequence continues at coordinate 1,226,281 of CAKAJA020000455.1, forward strand.
GCTTACCACAAGGTCTCTCGTTCCTTTACGCAGGAGGCCTAGTCGTCTGGCTTCCTTCCGGCAGCGTGCGTCGCAAAATTACAAAGGTGGTCGCTTACGAAAAATACAAACTATCGCGACAGTAGCCAAGGAAGAAGTGATCTCTTACGCGGTGACTCGGGAACGCGGAAGTGAGGCGTCCCCCCTTTCCGCTCGCTTTTCCCCGCGGAACGCTTCGACCGATCATGGTCCGAATTTCGACAAGGGCCTCGCTCTGCGCGACAGTCCCTGGCGCCCGGCGATTCATCGGTACTCCGGCAGCGGTGCCCGATGATTGGTGGTTTCCCGCGGCGGCGATCGACGCGAGCCACTCCGGCAACTGATCAGGTTCCTCTCCGGGTGAGGCGACGGCGAGGTTGCGGAGGTTCCTGATTCGGTACCGCTTGTCCTCGTCGGTGCCTCCAGGTTGTTTCTCCTGGGTCGCGTGGATCCCTCGTGCGGGAGTCTCGCCGGCGCTGCTCGTTCTTTCGTTCTCTCACGGAGAAAAGCGTTCCGGGTCCGGGACCCGGTAGCGGTCCTGCAAATTTGCGTCGCGCACATTGGCGCGACGCTCACAAATATGAAAGAGTCGCCCATGGGTCTCGTTCGTGCCCAGGGAGAGCGCTCGCCATAATTCGCCCCGCTTTTCTGGCAGCGGAAAATGACCCGGTCTTCCGATATTTAATTTCGGAAGACGTTGGCAAAAATGCCACGTCACAATTTATACTAATGGTTATGAAAAAACTTTCTTTATGAATATCTCAACAAATAGTGAGTGTTTGCCCCTGTAATGGTATCCATTCGTAAAAGGGAGATCGAGATCTATAGGTATACAAAATCTCAACCAAATCGATAACCCGAAGGCCTTGCACTCTCCTTGTTAGTTTTACAATCTTACTTCGGGTACAAAAGAACGCACGTGTTTTCTTTCTTATCGACCTTGTTGGAATGTTCCCCATCTCTACTGCTCTAGGACGATCGCGATTATCGAATTAAATAATCTGAACACTTTGTATAAATGAACTAAATAGAATTTATTTTATAATGAGAAAGTCACAAGGATGCCACGTCTTTACGACATGAATGTAATATGTCAAGTGAGGATCAAAAATATAGAATGATACCTCGAACAAACAACCAACGCTTTTTTAAACAAACTGAAATATTCCAATATCAAAGAAAACACGTGCAATTAATGAAAAGCCGATCGCGCGATAAAGAAACGTGATGTTAACGCGAATACCTAACGAAGAAACAAAGAGAAGAATAATTAGTTAATTCAAAGTAAGCAGAGTCCTTTGCCCGATTGGTAAATGATTTATACTATGAAATTCAATAACTATCTGCGATAACTGCAGCTCTATATTTCTTACGAGCAAATCGACACTCACCTCGTGATTGTACGTTGAAGAATGACCCAGCCTCGTGCCTCGCGGAAGATCGGCGTCCGCGCGTTCCGAAATCTATCCCTACTCTTTTGCGTCTCAACCAATTAGTGTTGAGAATCGGGCGTTTGTCGTCTATCCTTCTCTGACACGTCTCTCTGTTTCTCGCTATCAACAATAAGTACTTACATAAATATCACTTACACAAATAAACATTCCGTTATAAAATTGCGTTTTGTCGTTTGAAACTATTAAATATGAATTCATACCATCGATGAACTGCAAATGAGCAAAGCACGAACACATATTGATAGTGTTTTGTTATTTTTTTCGACTTCCTGATTGTATACTGTCACGCCGTGTCTCGGCGGAGGCTAGAAAACCCCCGAAAAGAGCGGCTCCGGGCTTTTATGGCTCTGGGGCCGGGCCACGTGCAGCCGTATGCACGGGCTCCGCCCGGGACTAAGCAAGGCCACGAAAAAAATACCGACCACGTAACGAATTTTGTTCGGGCGCCAGGCACCGCGAGGATGCCACGCGAAACGCGATGAATCTCTCGTGCACGGAGAAGCCGGGCACGACGGTCGGATTTTCGAAACGCGATTCGAAACACGAACGCAACGGGTCCAGGAGGTTCGGACACGGAAAGGACGAGGACAGCCCTTACGGCAGGACTGGTCTCACCGGATTCGAAAAATAGCGACAAATTTTGGTCTCGAGTGGAAATTTATTTTCCTTGTCAGATGGTACAGAATACGGTCACGTGACCGCAACCCGAGAGCCCGCGCTCTTTATACACTTTTGCGAGAGTTAGTGGTGTCGCAGCGCGTTTGTCGAATTTCTCTATCGCGCGTGAAAGTACGGATGACCGGTACGAGATACAATTTGAATTCCCGACGAACGGGATCGCGCGCAGCGCAGATGGACGGCGCGGTACAAGACTGTCGCGATAACCAACGCACGTGAAACGCTCGCAAAACGCTAGAGGTTCGATACGAACGGTATTTCGTGCGACATTCGCTTCCCTACGTTAATCGCCACCGAATTCAAGATGTCCGAAGATCAAGGAGAAAGACTATTCTCGCGAGACGCGATTCCTCCGAGGAAACTTCCGATTCGATTCGCGATGGGAAAACTCTCGATTTGATTCTGAACGCTCAAAGTGCTTCCGCGAAGCACGAGCCGACGGCACGAGACGCAACGCGTCTCGGCACACGCGAAAGGTCGAGGATCGAAAGAAAATCGTTCGTCCTCGCGCGACAAATATCGAGCCAACACAATGCTACTGGATAGCGAAAAGATCACTTTGTCGACTTACCGTTTTCGTCCCGGTTGACAGGGTTATAGGTCAGGCAACGTCCTGTTCGTTCGGCCGCTCACTCTCGCACGAGAAACTGCCGAGAAACGACCGCGAGACCGGGTTTTCGCTCGGCGGAGAAGATTTTGGGGACTTCCGCACGGTATGCGACGTAGGCTTCCGAGAAGCGTTCTCTCTCGCGAGCTATGATCTTAACGATAGCGGAAATCGTTGGGTTCGCCCTACGTGACGGCTAGCGCGACAGTGATCCTTCGCTATCGACAGCTAGACGCATCGATTCTTGTTCCCCCCACCCGAACTCTGCCGAAATTTCCCGAAGACGCACGTCTACCGCGTTCGACGCGTACGTAACAGGGACGTCTTGACGATGGTCCTTGGGCCCCGGACCGTATCCGCGAAAGCTTCTCGACCCTTCCTGGGTCGAGGGAGGCCACTGCCTCTCGGACTATCGTTGGCACCATCCTCGCTGGAACCCCCATTCTTTTGCGGGACGAGGCGCTGTCGGGAACGCGAAATGATGCCTCGGCATCCTGTGGGGTTCCTTCCCTTCAACGCCTCCGGGCTGCTTAACCGGGTGCCTTTCGATGTCACATTTGATTGCCCGTGCACGGGACTTCGCAACGTTGGCCATGGTTCTCGTCTTACGTCTCCTGTCTGTCATGCATCTTTCCTCCGGGAACTTCGGAGGTCGGGGTTCCGTTTCCGGGTCTGTTCTTCGGCCCTGGAACTTGCCGTACTCGGCACACGCTAGATGTCAGTACGCTGTTTATTTTCGAATCGGAATTTCGTCGGGGAACGCTCTTGAATTCGGTGGGACGGTCTCGCGGCTCGTCATTTACCTGGTCTGGTCCTTCGTTAAATGTACTCAGTGTACGAAAAATACGGTGAAGTGACGTCGCAAAAGTTGCAACGTCACAATACATATAGTATTCGCCTGTCCAGTTTGTATTTAATACGTTACAATTTTTTTTCTGAAAAAATAATATTTTCAAATATAAAATCGCGCAACAACTACAGATTTCAAAAAAATAATCCGAACATTTGATTAAAGTGTAATTAGTACGTTCATTGTTTAAACAAAACACATAGATATGTATGATGTCATTTGTTATTTGTCCATTAGGAGAATAAATGGTTTTTTCAGGCTAACCGAGTGTACTCAGATCCAGATACCTTTATATCTAGTAGATAATCTTAACGAAAGAAGTGAGTATTAATTTAAATTAATATTTTTACATACTTATTTTATAATATGTAATATTATTTTACATATTATTTCATAATATGTAATATTATTTTACATATTATTTTATAATGTGAATATTGTTCTACATATTATTTTAACATACATTACATTATTTTACATATCTTTCTCCTATACTGGCTATTATTACTTATATTTTACGAAAGATACTAGAAGAATTTTATGAATTTTCAATTACACGCTTTATTCCTCCTATTCAGACCTATTATCATTTGAGAAGATATTTACGTACAGAATTATTCATATTTTCATTATTCTATCAAGAAGTGAATTTCATAACTACCTGCATGTAAAATGGAAATTTTTAATGGGAGAAGAAAAAATAGTTATGTATACGTTTACGAAGGATATTATAACAAAGATTCTAAGAATCCAAAGATCTACCGTTGTTCTGGTCGACAAACTAACAAATGTAGTGGAACATTAATTCAAAAAGATGATCATTATTTTGTTCAAAAACCACACACTCATTCTAACGAATCGCGCTGTGCAGAAATACTAAAATTAAAATCAACCATGCTGGAGGAATGTAGTAACAGTCCTTCAGTAAATAATAAAGACATCTTTGACAATATTTGTCGTACAAATTCTGACGCAGCAACATATATTTCATACAATAGTATGAAATCGGTAATGTCGAGGAAGAAGAGAAAATCACGACCAGGCTTGCCAAAAACTGTGCAGAATGCGCACGAAATATTAGAAAATTATGATGTCCTGAAAGAAATTTACAAGGGATGTGCAATCTCGAACGATAACAAATACGCTCTAATTTTCTCTAATACTACATTGCTAACTGCATTAGAAAATGCCAAAGAAATATATATGGATGGTACTTTTTCATTTATATGATTAATATCTTTCAAGTAAAGAAAGTCTCTACTATTTGATCATTTTTTTATCTGTTATTAGGTGGTACCACGAATGCCTCCTTTTCATCAACTCTACACTGTACACATACGTTACAATGACACGGTATACCACTATTCATAATTTCCATTACGCTTATCTCACATTGTCAGATTCAAAAATGATGTTAATTTACAGGGAATCGCTACCATTTTCGTTTTATGTGAATGTCGTACTAAGACAATGTACGAAGCAATATGGAGAAAAATAGTTTCTCTTGTTCCACGATTGCAAGACAACTTAGAAACTGTCATGTGTGATTACGAGGGAGCTGCTATGGAAAGTGTACGAGCACAATTCCCCAGGGTTACCATACATGGATGCTGGTTTCATTTTACTCAGGTAGAATATAGCTCTTGGCATTTTTCATGTATTTTTTGTAATACTTACCTCATGAACGTGCTCCATAGAGAATCTAATAATCCTTTTTTTATTATTCAGGCTCTATTAAGGAAGTGGAAGAAGTTGGGGTTGCAAGGAGCACCAAGAGAGATTCTGTCAATGGCTATGACAATGCCTTCAGCTCCATCCGATATGTTTCCAGAAGCATTACATCAAATTCAGTTAGTCGCTGACCGTATATCCGATACATTTCCAAACGTACTTCTGTTTACGGCATATCTGCGCAATGTGTGGCTTCCTATTTCTTCCACGGTTAGCGTATACGGTTCTCCAGTGAGGACTAACAACATCGTTGAGTCGTTTAATAATACCCTTGCTCAACGTTTCCAAACAACACGGCCGAATCTGTGGATTTTTTTAGGTAAGTTTTAACGCGCTCTTAATACGTGCAATTCTTTTTGTTTCTTTGCACAACTATTTTTAAAAATATGATTTGCAGACAACTTGCTAAAACAAATCAAAGATGAAACGACTGATTACGAACGTTTATTAAAAAACTTAAAAGTGACACGGATTCGTACTCGTTCCCATAGAGAAAGGAACACTAATATTAAGTTATTCCAAGATAACTTAGTTTCCGGGATACTGCCAATTGAACAATTTTTGAGGATGTTTAATAAAGATTATGAACAACAGCACTATGACGATAATGTATTGTCAACTGGTACGTTTGCATACATTAACAACGCTACGTTCGACATATGCTTTAAGTAAAATTTTTTTCATTCGTTTTCAGACTGTGATGAAAGTGATGCGTATAATGGAACTCGCTTGAATGGAACATTTAGTACAGGTAAATACCTCTATCCCCAACCTGAGATGAATTCTATTAGCTATTTAATGTAAATCTTTTTCAGAAGACAGATTGCTCGAGTACACAGCTAACGGAGACTTTTGTACTCGATATGGACAAGTAGAAAGTACAACAGTCGGTGATATAGATGGTACATCTTTCTAATTACTCCAGTCAATTTTATTTATTGTTTAACACGTCAATTATTATCGTACTTAATCTTTTATAGATGACATTCTACCAACATCTACAGATAACATTAATATGTGTATTGAAAATCAAAGAGTATCTACGAATAGTGCAGTAGGAGGTACGTTCTGTTGTACCTGTTTATTTTCTCAAACAAACTCAAAGTAAACTACTACTAAAATTTATATTATTTTCTGTTGTTGCTACGTTTAACAACTAATAATTTATATACATCATTTTTTGTAGGTAATGACATTTACCCAGATAGCACGCGGGCTCGTTTGGGCCGGTCCAGTGCGCGCGCCAGTGCGAGCACATCAGTCGCACATTCCCGAGCCCTGTGCCTGCCAGCCGGGCCGGTTTTGGGCCGATTTGCAAGGGTGCGGGATTCGCGTTCTCATTTCGTCCTAATACAAACACGGGTTGTTTCAATAGTCGAAAACGCCAGATAAAAGATCAATCTAGGCAGCAATCGTCCTAAAAAGTAATATTTTTTTCGTATACTAGGTGTAATTTGACATTTGCCACGATAATGTGGCCTGCCCTGTATTCTGTATAACGGGGATCGCGACATTAGTGCTGCCCTCTTGCGGAGATAGATTCCTTTTTCCAGGATTGAAAGGGCGCGGGATTCGAATTCTTGTTTCTCGATAATACAAAAATTTGATTTTTCAGTAGTCAATAACGCTAGATAAAAGATTGATCTAGGCCGCGATCAACCTCGAAAGTCCCATTTTTGCGTTTACGAGTCGTAATTTACATCATTTGGAAGCATACAACTGCGCATGTAGCTATTCCTTCATGACATATGTGCTGCCGAATAATGCAAATTACACCTAGTATACGAAAAAAATATTACTTTTTAGGACGATTGCTGCCTAGATTGATCTTTTATCTGGCGTTTTCGACTACTGAAACAACCCGTGTTTGTATTAGGACGAAATGAGAACGCGAATCCCGCACCCTTGCAAATCGGCCCAAAACCAGCCCGGCGGGCAGGCACAGGGCTCGGGAATGTGCGACTGATGTGCTCGCACTGGCGCGCGCACTGGACCGGCCCAAACGAGCCCACTGAGCCTACGGGTAACCCGAAGCGGTGTTGGGTCCGTAACGTGCCGGTCACGGGCTCGGCACGCGTGGGCTAGGTCGTACGCCGTGCTATTGGGGTATGTATTATGTAACTGTAAAGATAACGAGTCTTGTGTACATTTAAGAAATGGGAACAAGGACGGAGCAATAGAGGGTAAATTTCTAATCACCAACTCTATCTTATTAATGCTTCGATTATGTGCTACAAAGTTAGTAAATTTTATTTGGTTCGTGTTTAATGTATCCTGTGTTTTAGGTGATGTTTCTTCAACATTCATTGATTATCCCAGTAACATTTGTGCGAAAGCTGTGCAGGAATTACACATAAATGTGGATAATAGAACTTGATGGTATGTTTAAGGGTGCGCCGGAGCTAAAGTGTCGCCTCTTTCGGCGTCTAGGTGAATTACAGGCTGTAAAGTGGCGGCTCTATCGGCGTCGAGGAGAATTACCATAGTTATAGTGGTGCCTCTATCGGCGTCGAGGAGAATTACCATAGTTATAGTGGTGCCTCTATCGGCGTCGAGGAGAATTACCAGAGTTATAGTGGTGCCTCTATCGGCGTCGAGGAGAATTACGATTGAAAGAGGAGAAGAATAGAGAGGTCTTCGTCTCTCCTGCAGGGCTGTAACGGAGAGGGAGATATGTCGCTCGCTCACAGGAGAGACAAAGACAGCGATACGACGAAGCAGCTTGATTTTTCGATGTGCTTACTTCCGAGCATAGGTAACTGACCTACGATTAAAAGAAGAGAAGAATAGAGAGATCGTCGTCTCTCCTGTTCGGCTGCGTCGGAGAGGGAGATATGTCGCTCGCTCACAGGAGAGACAAAGACAGAGATACGACGAAGCATTTCGAAATCGGTTCGCACGTTTAGGCAAGGAGTTCGCGCTGTAGGCGTTGGGAAATGAATATGTATAACATAAAAATAATTTTTTTGTACAGTTTTTAGAGAATAAAATTTTAATATTTATTTGTTAAAAAAATATACAAAATATTAAAAATATTTATAAACTATAACTTTTTCCCCGCTCCACCCCCCTTCCGCCGCCACGGCCGCGCCATACAAGTTGCTGCTGCTGCTGTTGTTGTTGCTGCTCTGCCTGTTGTTGCTGCTGCTGTTAAAACGACCTTGAACACGTAAAATAAAATATTTAAAAACTGCATTAAAAAAAGAATGCAAATACAGTACCGATTTTTTTTTTTTAGTTTTTTTTTGTTACGGATGAGGGGGAAAATGCTTTACGCACACCTCAGAAGGGGATAGTGTGGGACTCGGGCCGCGCACGGTCGGCGTACCCATACCCACTAAAAACCTAAACCTCACCCGGGACGGTCAATGGACCGCCCCTCTACTCAACAAGTGTATTTTACCACGTTTTTATTAGCTCGCTTTTTCTGTGTTGAAACTTATTTCTTCTTTCTCGCTTCCTGCGCTTCAATAATGTATTGCGGTTCCCGAATGTCCATGCGTCTGAGTTTTCTAGAGTCAAGTATTTCGGGAAGCACGCAATACTCATAAAAGCGTTGGAGCCGTTTCAACATTTTTTCGTTCCAAAATTGATCATCACGTTCAACAATCGCAATCTTAATTTCAAGAGGCGTCCAGACTGCAAAGATGCAATATTGTCTTTGCGTCACATGCAACTGCTCTTGTATTTGATAATAATATTGGTGTCTTTTATTCACTTCTCCGTGTTCGTCGAAAACACGATGAAGGTCTGAAACCTGCTGCTGAATGGCTTCATCAGGAGTCAAGTGGCACGCCTTATAAGGGCATTTAATTTCAACGATGTAATCATCTCCAATTATGCCATCAGGCGACGCGCCAAGATATGATACTTTTCGATCAATGAATAACCCACATTGTTCGATTTTTATATCCAGAACCTCTTCCAATCTTTTCCGTGCAAATTTCTCATTATCTATACCCCACTGAAGAGGGGCGAGTTTCGTTGAAACAGTAGGATAACGAATCTGCTTAACTAGAGATTGGCGCGAGGTTGTATCGTACCTGACACAAACGGCACCGAAATTGGAAGCAGTAAGAAGATTCTGACGGAAGTGAAGCCACCGCGGGTTTGCATGCTGATCCCGCGTTTCACGCTCCACTGCTTCCCTATTCTTTTGATCGACTTCTAGCTTTTGGAAATGAACGATTTTCAGCTGTTCGTACAAGGCCTCGTCAATATCTGGCCGTTGCGCGTTTGGACCGTAATCTTTATCAGGTCTACCAGAGTATTTAGATTTAGGAACAGCGACACCGGATTCTTTTTCTAGGCGAATACGTTCTTTGCGTTTTGCTTGGTCATTCATATTTCTTTTTTCCAGCAGTGTTGTACATGCTGGGGGCTCTTTACTCAACGCGTGACAAGCACTTGTCATCGGTGCAAAAGTATTGCATTGCACGACTGATGCTTTTACACGCGTTTCGTAGGATCCTCTTTGCGCTAAATGCGTTCGCTTGCCGCCAATAAATTTGGTAATAACGGCATTACAACTTTCAACAATATTACTGGTACAGCCATGTAATAAACTTTCTGCATTCTGTTTTATGCGTTGCATCGCTTGTTCTAATTTTACATATATTTGTGCATCTATTAATTTGGGAACAAGATTTGCCTCGTTTTCTTTCCTATTTCCATCACAAAAATACTGTATCGAGGCACAATCTTTGTGTTCACCAAATACATGGCTCAGTATATTGTCTAAATCGCTAATGTAATTTTTAATTTTCCTTTGCCATGGGTCTTCACCAACCCGGCGATACTCAGCAGACTTTACAATAGCGTTTCGAATCTTCATTACGCTGTTAGTAACGACTTTTCTTATTTTTGAATGTTTTCGACCACCACACAATCCCGCTTCTTTTATTTTATTAGCTAAATTGCGAAGAAGATGATTTGAACATTCCATCTTCTTCACGCAAAGCTCCTCGTATGGTGGGAAATCAGTCAATTTTTGTAAGACGTTACTGTCACCGTCCCCAATATATGAACTGTAAATTAAATTTTGCTCCTGTTTACTACGACGGAAGCCTTCGAGGATGATATCACTTTCCATACTAGTTGAGCTCTGATGGACTCCCCAGTTCTTATAACATACATGTTTCTTTGGTGTCTCATTCTTATTTACTGCTCTTGCGCAGACAACACAATATTTGTTTCGTACACCAACGAACAGTATTTTTCCGGTATGGTAACCGATGATCAGAGCCGCTCCGGATGGAGAATCGTAACCACCAGTGCGATACGATCTCTTCATCCATTAACCGTCTGTGATCACAGGTATGTGCGCATAACCGCCAATGATATCACCTCTTTCGATTGCTAATTGTCTTTCCACATCGGCAGCCGCTCGCATTTCGGTTTCTGCGGCGCTTACGAAAGCTTTGGACGCAACCTTTTCATACTCTATGTATGTTTTACTACTCATGCATGGAACATCCATAGCAGCCAGAACTTCTTCTAACTGATTATGGCCGATCCCTGCCAATATAGCACCGCAAGCGGCACCTGTATTGACATCCAATATTTTATCGTCTGTCGGATCGCTCCAGATACTATTTTTGAAAGAACACATTCGACATTGGACAAAATACTGCGTTCTGAGACCGCGACGAATCGCTTTCGTTAGGACAAGCTCACTGAAATCGCATCTATTCGAACAATATCGCGACAATTTTTGCAATTCTTTAAAAATATGCGACATATTGACGATGCTTCGTCCATCAAGCTTGCCAGAACGTAAACGATCTACGTCGATGTTCCCATCTTCGTGCAAAACGATATTTTCGACATCTTCGTCCATATCGTCTTGCATTCCCGATGATGTGTTTTCTATTGCCGCGCATGCATCTACAATATTTTCATCTCCGTGCAAAACGATATTTTCGACATCTTCGTCCATATCGTCTTGCATTCCCGATGATGCGTTTTCTATTGCCGTGCATGTATCTACAATAGTTGTAGGTAACGTAGCAGATACCGATTGCAGTGTTGGCGCATCGTTATACGGCACATCTTCTTCATCCGCACAAATATCCATTGCTGAACTTGCATTTTCTACGATGCTATGTTCATTTATTGCAATGTTTATATCGGCAGATGAATGAGATGTGCTATCTGCTACGCGACCTTGCTCTTCATAAAAATTTGACATACCTGCTGCTGCTTCGTTTGATGCAGCCTTGTCAAGTTTCCGGCGTCGTACACCAGTCATCCTTCCCTACATGGAGCGTGGTTTTTTGAATCCTTTTTTTTGACATTTTATGTCTTTACTTCGGCACATAGCAGAGAAATTGCAGAGAAAAGCGTTACCGAAAAGTGTCACGGAAATGTGTCACGAATGCAGTTTGATCTAAAACCTGAGAGAGAGAGAGAGAGAGAGAGAGAGAGAGAGAGAGAGAGAGAGAGAGAGGGAGAGAGAGAGAGGGAGAGAGAGAGAGAGAGAGAGAATTCACATTCCCATTGACATTGACATTCACATTGACATTGACATTGACATTCGCATTGACATTGTCATTGACATTCGCATTGACATTGACATTGACATTGACATTGACATTGACATTCCCATTCACATTCACATTAACATTTGAAGCGGCCTGCGCTGGTCAATTTATGGCAGGGACAGTTTCATTGCGTTCGGGGACCGGTACGTGACTTTTGGTAGTCTGGCCACGGCGCTGGGCCTGTCAGCGTCATTAACTTGCTGTCCGTATCCGGGTACCCTCGAAGAAATCCCTTGCCATAAAATGGTTAAATTGCTATTTTCCCATGGTCATAGCTGCTGGGGTCCCAGGGCTGCAATACACATGTTGCGACCCAAGGAATGGTCGCCAAATGTGTGCAACCGTGACAGCCTTGGGCCAGTCCCAGCAATTTAATTGCATTCGGAACCCACAAGTCAAAAGGGAAGGGATGACACCCCAAGAACTTGGGGACTACCAAGGAGGTGGGGGTGTCCAAGAAGTGGGGATGGCCGAGCCGCCATTTCTTGTCTTCCTTTTTTTGTCAGATCTTCGCTAGACGCGACTCCGGTCACTACTTGAAATAGCAGCGCGCTCTAATCTTGTACATAGCTAAAATATATAGTTAAGGGCAGTTTTTGTGTTTGTTTCCTTCCAAGTGGGAAGGTGGTCCTTCATCCTTTGGTTATTTTAGTCGGCACACCTAGTGCAATCACCTCAAGGTCCGAAAGATCGTAAGATCTGCCGCGGGCAAGAAACAACATTCATATTCACATTCACATTCACATTCACATTCACATTCAAGTTTTAAATTCAAATGCAAATTAAAATTCAAATTCAAATTCAGATTAACATTGACATTGACATTTTTCATCGTTACATGCAAAAATAATAAAGACATAAAATGTCTCACTTCTTTGTGGACTCGTATGCAAAATTTATAAGGTGGGTTTTTGTACTTGGTTTCCCACAGCACCATAAATTTAAAAGTAATTTTTTCATCACACCTAAACAAATTAGGTGCATATAATCTAATGGGAAAGACTTGATCATGTCAACATTTGGGATTCTTTGCAAAATAGTAGTTCCAGTGTGATGTCTACGATCAACTTGTGATCTGAATTCAAGATCTGTTCTACTTTTCAGTTTCGTCACATGGACATATTTGAAACACACCCTATTTTCCAAATGATCTCCTTTTGCATGACATTTGGTGCACGAAGAATATCCCGTATGACCTGCTGTGCATTTTATAAAAGATTTCGCAGGAGCATCACAAACAAAAGACTTTATATGTAAATGATATTGTTACGACGACACGAGATGAAGTTGCCTTCCCCTGTGATATCCTGAACATATCGCAGAGATCGAGTGTCAGATCGATATTGCGGTATCCGAACAACGAGATTGTTGACAAGAAAAAGAAAGAAGACAGATCCTCTCGAGCCATTGAAACGAGAACACGATTATCTGGATTATCTGTTGTTAACTGTTAACTGTTATATATTTAATAAATATTTGCTACTGTGTAAAAGAATGTGTTCACCGGCAAGACCGCGCCGAAGCCTACGCAACAATATAAATAGCCATCGATTAAAAATCCACTGTTTGTTAATTGAATGGCCTCTTCTACGAAATCGAATAAATAACTATTGACGTCTATGGGTTTTTGATCGCCTCCGTAAATACCGATCATTTCAACCCTTTTGTATCCTGCGAGGCAACAGAGAATTGGATATACCTGATTGTTAGTACTTTTTGCCACAGGGAGACCGTCAACATTAATAATAATAGGAATTGTATTGTTGCTAAAAGAAGAAATGTCGACGTACTTGCAAAGTTTTAAAACAGCATCCTGTATACCAAAATGGTAATACTGTCCTGGCTCGACTGATTTGGTGATAATTTTGTTTCTGCGTGTAGTCAAAAGAGTTCTCGCGTCTGTTGGCATGTTCGGGATGGACTTATTCAGTATCGTAAGTAAACCGTTAATCGCGACGTGTGGAATGTTATGGTCTATAGCCCATGCTGCTAAACTTTCACGGACATTCGTATCATTATCACTACTGTCTCGTGTGAAATTCGGACTTTCTGCAGTTTCCTCACACTGAGGATTTTGTACAGAAAGTTCGTTTTCACTTTCACTCTCTGACAACGAATCCAATAAATAATCTACACTGTCCTCATTACTGCTTCTGCCCGATGCAGCAGACGAATCTAAATTATCTACATTGTTTTGATTGGCTATAAAACTCAATGAAGTAAAATCTTCTTGTTTAGAAGCTTCGTACAAAAGACAAGATCTTTTCGCACGCATGTAATATTTTTTTATATTACATTTGCCAGTCATGTTGTAATATATACAAAATAAAACTTTACCACAACTGTGAACGATTATTTTCTCCTGCACTCTTTCAGTCACTTCGTAACACTGCGCAAGGCTGTTGAAAATAAATGAAAACTCCTATAGACGCAATAGGGTACATATATGTATATTATCAGAGAGGAAATGAGAGTGCTCACGCCCAGGTTTTGACCGTGCCCGATATAGTGCTGGATATTAGCCTGGATCAGCTCCTAGACCGGCGGTAGAGCGGATTTTATTCCCAAATTAATTTATATTTTTCGTCGTTTTCTTGCAAAACTTGGCATGAAAGTATAAATTAATTTATGCCATAGGCTAGTAAAGGTTCTGTTTCATGCTAAAACTGGTGTGCTGTCTGTTACGTGGTAAAAGTGGACTCTACGGCCAACGTGCAAACAGTGGAGTCAAGTTCAGAGATAGGCGTGAGCACTCTTATTTCCTCTCTGATATTATAATATTCGATAGGGCACCAAGAAAAAACAGACCGTGCAAAGTTTCAATCCTGCTGTATCTCGATCGAGAGGGTATAGTTACCGATAGTGTAAGAGCACACAACTGAGAATAACTATAAATATATATAATATTCCTTTAGGAATATAGTATTCCTTGTCAACGTGTATTCGAGTTTCAAGAGAATCCTTGTAACTGCGTGAACGCGTCCTTTTTATATGTTTCTTCCTCTGATGTTTTGTTCATGCGGTTCGTTTGTCGTTGGTTTCAAGTCGTTGGTTACGTAGTCAATCGATGTATCGTATCGATTGACTCACGCACACACACACAATAACTCATACAAATATAATTACACGCATATAGAAAATTTCGCTCCTACAATTACAATAGTCTCGCGTCGGCGCACGTGAGCCACTGCGCAGCGGAGCGCGGAGGGTGAAAATATTTGAACCGCGACGAGACAAAACGCGGATAGAGTTTTTTTTTGTTTAATAACATAATTTGTTTTATAAAGCCTTATCGTTTTGCATCAACCACCGAACGGACGTGTTTTTCATTCAGTGTAGCGGGGTATCGCATTCACGTATTTTATCCGACGAAGACATATCAACAAAAGTAAGTACTGTCATTGTTATTATTTGTTACTGCTACAATTAATATTGTAATTAGATTACAATATTCTTCGTGGACAGACGTCAATTATTTTACATTGGTTGCAGCACTCAAACGTATAGCAATCGATGTTTTGTCGCGTACGCAGCCATGACGCGACGCTCCGTGGCCTAAATCTTACCGAACTCTTCGATTTTTAGGATATTCATACAATAATGGAAGT
Source organism: Lasioglossum morio (assembly GCA_916610235.2). Classification (NCBI taxonomy): domain Eukaryota; kingdom Metazoa; phylum Arthropoda; class Insecta; order Hymenoptera; family Halictidae; genus Lasioglossum; species Lasioglossum morio. The sequence goes on from CAKAJA020000455.1 coordinate 1,241,769, forward strand.
GCCGACATGGAGCGTTGTAGAATTCATTTCCGACAAAACAGTCGAAGCGGTGCCAACTAATTGGTTGGAGGGCGATATCTGCTATTGGCCACCGCTGAGAAGCCAAAGATTGACAAACGCGATAAAAAAAAGGGAACCGCGACAAACATCGTGGACACAATTCGCTGTACAGCGTTTCAAAAACAGCAGCTTCAGTAAGTTAAAGTAGTTATACATCATACATGTACAATGAAAACAATAATTATGTATAAACCTACTAGACGACTACGTAAAGGCTAAGAAGAAAGCGAAGGCGGCGGAGGACACCAGCGACCTACAGTCGTCCGAATTGGAAGCTGGTGAAATAAAAAAAAGAAAAATACAACGGTCGAAGTGGCTAAGCAGCAGTGATGATGAAGCGTCACCAGCCGAAACTCGTTTATCCCCGCCTCCAGCTATATTGAAGGACAAACCCACGATTGGTATGTATAAATACGAAAAGAAACGGCATACGTATAGAACGATAATACAAAATTCCTTACTCATTCCCTTACTATAATTACTATATATTTTCTCATCGAAATATATTTTATTTTCAGTTGCCACCTCCATCGACGAGGGGTCACCGTCCTTCCTTGGCAGACACCGGAAAGGCGCATCACGGTTTGATCAATTCGAGACGGCAAATCGGGGCATGACTGGTAAGTAAATACAAAATTCCCTACTCATTCCCTTACCATAATAACTATATATTTTTTCATCGAAATATATTTTATTTTCAGTCGTCGCCTCCGTCAACGGGGGATCGTCATCGGAAGACCGTAAGGGTAGTAACGGAAAGTCGACAGGTTGCAGCAGCAGTTGCTGCAGTAGGTTTTCCTCGCTGAAAGCTGCCATCAAGACTCTCACGGAGGGTCAACATCTTTTACGGTCAATGATGACTGATATTTTGACGGTGGTAATGGAGCTGAAAGAGGAGGCGAACCAGAGATCGATCGCAGACAGGGTGACGACAGAAATGTACAAACCTTTTTTCACGCGGTTTCCAGACTTGGAGTTTCCTCTGAAGACGGAGAAGGAGTTGGAATTGTTTGAGGCACTCTTGAAGGATCCACAAATTTTCAGCGACGCAGTAAGTAACATTTATTTGTTGAATAAATACACTTGAAATAGCTAACATTTATCTTTCATGTTTATCAAGTAAACAGAGTTTAGAGTATGTGACATGCCAACACTTTTTAATTTCAGATAGAAGAAGTGCATAAGATCGGGGGCGCAAGGAGCTACGATTTTACTCGTAGAGTCTTGTGAACCATCCTATCGGACGAATTGGCCCTATCGTACAGTTGGTTAGGCCGCAAGGGAAAAAAACCGTTTATAGATCATAGAACGGCCAACCTTGTTATATGTAAGTATCACCCTTATTTTAATAATATTATTATAATGATTATTCCTGGGAAAGTTAATAAACAATGAAATTCTTGGCCAAGGCGCTGCGGAGAGAGCCAAAATTGCTGGAAGTAGCAAGGACCATGAACATGCAGTCCAATTGTGGCTACGGCGGGCGGCGGACCGCACGAATAAAACAAGAAAAAGGATTTAATTTTAATAGTTTTTTCTTGTTCTTTTTTTCATGTTCTATTTTAATTCTTATATTTAATATTTTAGTTTGTTATTCTATGTTTAGTAGGCTTAGTTTGTTATATATGTTTGTCTTGTTATATGTTTGTCCTTATACGCGCTGTGTGAGGGCTCATTTAATAATAATAATATGAGCGTCCAAAGTAGGGGAAAAAATCAAGACAACCACCCTCAGGTTCCCATGTATTTTTTTCTAATACAAAACGATTTTGTTGACTTACCTGAAAAAACTTCATTATGATTAATTTATTTTTCCAAATACAGTAAATCCGCGCCTCGATAATTGATGTCGGCTCGGGTATATCGCATTATATGGCATTATTCTGATTAAAACAAGACCAAGTTTCAATTATATTTAGTGGTGTAATCGACGAAGAAAGTTTCGCTCGCAAGGAATCTGTAGTACCGACACCTGAAAATGCCAGTGATAGCAATAAAGTTACTTTAAATTATATCCATAATTTGCTATTAAACCGGCTATAAATAATGTACCCCAAGAAATAATAATAATACATTTTTTCATTTCTACAGAGGTGTTGTCACTGAATGGTAATGGCGTGGTAATATCACTCCGAGGGGTTAGCGCACCAATACCGACGGCACCGACGAGATACTATTTCTTAGAAGTAGCAGGTTGCGATGTGCCAACGACAACGACCCGTCCTCTGGGGGACTCATGTTACCGACGTTACTTTTTTTTTTTTTTTTTTTTTTTTTATTACTTCATCTTAGGCCATTGTTGGCCCATAGATACATGTTTAAGTACAAAAATATAACAAATTACGGTTTATGTCTTAAGTTTTCTAAATACAATCCTCTCCTTATTTAAACACTTACAAATTTATATCACACTTCTTACAAAAATCATGAATTATTTTAAGCGCATTGATGTTGAGACTTTTAAGGAAATTATCAATATTATATGGGGGAGCCCACTTCAATGCCCTCAGCTTCCTCATCATCTCCTCTCTTTGGTTGAGGTATAATGGGCAATTCCACAATATATGGTTCGCATCCTGACTCGGGTGTAAGCACTCACAACTTGGGTCATTGATGTATCCAATTCTGGTCAGATTTCCTTTGGAATTGTAATGATAACTCCTTAGTCTATTGAATCTTACTATCATTTCTCTTGATAAATTTAGCCTATGAAACCATGGCTTTTTTCTTGGCTCGTAGAAGTTATAAAAATAGTCTCTGCCTTTAGAAACAAAAATATTCTCTAAGATCTTATTCGTTCCTTTCCACATATCCTCTTTAAAACTCTCCTTAAAATCCGTATAAGGTATCTTAAAATTATTATCACTTTCCATTAGGGTAGCTTCTTTGGCTAAATTGTCCACCTTCTCATTGCCTATAATACCCTTATGCGCTGGTACCCATAAGAATACAATCTTACTATTATTATTTGTTTCATTTTTAAATTGTCTTAATCTAGTCCTAATTTCTATTAAATAGCTATTATAATTAACGCCTATACTTAAACATTTTAAACTTTGTAACGCACTTAGGGAATCGGAACATATTACATATGATCTCTCACAATTTAACTGAGCTAATTCTACTGCCTTCAGTAGAGCTACACACTCTGCCGTAAACACCGACATAATCTTATTAAGTCCTACCCTATATTCATATTTCATACTTGGGCAAAAAATACCCACTCCTGTAGATATGTTCTCCTTCTTTTTGGACCCATCCGTATATATCTCAATATAGTTCGCAAAATACTTGTCCAATATACATGAAAAATCATACCCTATTACCTGTGAGTTCTGTAGTTGTTTACCCAATTCTAAGTTGCACTCTGTTTCTATGTATATTGCCCTATAATCTATTGCCATGCACGGATACCCTTCAGTCTTATATATTAAATCTCTAACTGCTGAGATTTCATTAAAGCTTCTAGCAAACGTATCTATAAATTTATTTTTAACATTGTATATAGGGTTACATACCCTGTTCTCAAAGTTAAAAAACATATCGTTTTTCCCCATCAGACTGTTAGAAGAGATTTTACAGAAATACATCTTTCCCAAATATTCAGCCCTTTCCTGCAGTGACGAGAGTCCAGACTCTGCCAGCATAACTCCTAAAGGTGTACTATTCCTAAAACCTAATGCTAGCCTAATCGCTGTATTCTGTATCGATTCTAACTTGTTTCTTAATTTTTTACTTTCTGGGTAGTATATAAAAGTGGCATAATCCACTCTAGACCTAATGAGGGAAGTGTATAGCGTTAGTAATGTTTCCGGGTCACTACCCCACCATACCCCCCTGAGAAATTTAATTACATTCATACTCCTCATACACTGGTCATGTACCTTATATATCTGTTTTTCAAAATTTAATTTGTAATCTAACCAGACTCCTAAGAATTTTACACAGTCTGTATTACTCCTCTCTTCCTGGCCTATTTTGATTGATATTTTCCCTGGGGTAATTTTCCTATCATTAAATACAATGACTTCTGATTTTTCTGCCCCCATACTAAGTCCAATTTGTCTAAGTCTGTCATATATCCTCTCTATGGTTTCTTCTAACAGTCCTTTTGCTTTCTCTATGGAAACATCTCTGTAATAAATAGCCATATCATCAGCGTATAGAGAAACCTGGATTTCCTCCGGAAGGCCGGTACAAATATCAGCCACATATATATTATACAACAGCGGGCTCAAAACTCCTCCTTGGGGAAGACCCCTGAATGTAGTTCTTATAATATTCATCCCCACAAAACTTACTGATCTTTTGTACATCCAAAGTGCTATAAATGTCAGCATCCTACTGGGAATCCCTATACTGGCTAACTTTTTCACCAATATATCTGTCAGAACATTGTCATATGCAGAGCTGATATCTAGGAATGCTGCAGTTGTATATTGCTTCTGAATCATTCCCACTTTCACATATGAGGTTAGAGTAGCCAAGTTATCAGTACATGATCTCCCCTTTCTAAATCCAGATTGGAAGTCAGGGAGAATCTTATTTTTCTCACACCACCAACTCATCCTATTATTAATCATTCTTTCATATAGCTTGCACATACAAGATGACAGTGTAATTGGACGGAAACATTTACCATCAGGTTTCTTAATTAGTAAAACTTGGCATTTGTTCCATTCTTTTGGAATGACTTTGCTAATATATAGTTCATTAAATATATCCAATAATAATAATCTGCATTTATTAGACAACATTTTTATCATATTGTATTCTATCCCATCCAATCCAGGAGACGAATGCAGATTTGTTCTCTCTATGGCTACATTCAGCTCAAGAAAACTAAACGCCTCGTCTAAAAAGTCATTTTGCTCTACCTCTAGACTAAGCATTGGGTTGACTGGTACCCATGGTGGACTCAATTTTTGAATACAATTTTCTATGATATCCTGTCTATTTTCTGATGTATGCGTACTCTTATTGTTAATTTTTGTCCACTTTGTCTTAAGTACTTTAATTCTATTCCATGTATATGACAAGGATGTTCTAAAATTAATATTAGCAGCGAATGTCTTAAAACTATCCCTTTTCTTCTTGCGTAACGCTCTTTTAGTGATTGCTGTTTGTTTTTTGTATAAAATCCAGTTATTAAGTGTAGTATTACATATCCAGTGTTTAAAGGCAGCTTTCCTCAGTCTTATGTGTTTATTGCACTCCTCATCCCACCATACAACCGGATTCCTATGGACTATGTTATTCACTTCTTTTCTGACTGGAGTATTGTTCTCAATTGCTTGAGTCATTTTTTCTGTAAAATTCTTATATTTATCTAGCACAGGTAGATTTAAATCCAATAATGTGTCATAGAACGAGTCCATATCCTTTTGGTATCCTTCCCAATCTGTCCTCCTCGTTGATATTTTATTCGTCTTCTTTCTATAAATGTTCTTGTCTATACTGATTTCTAGTCTTAATGGGAAATGATCAGAGCCCATTGGGTCTTCTTCTTGGTAAAATTCTATCTTACTTGTAATCTTTGGATCCGCAAATATTAGGTCTAAGTTGCTAAAACTGTTGTTTCTTACATTTATATGAGACTTAGTATTAAAATTAATAATGTCCATTTGGTTTTTCTCTACTATATCCAGTAATTTCATACCTGCATCGTCTGACGTATCACAGTTCCATGCCACATTTCTGGCATTAAAATCTCCTAAAATTATAGATGATCCCAATTTTTTAATTTCTTCCATATATTGTTCCCAATCCTTCTTTATTAGGGACTTCCCTGGTGCTCTATATACTGCGGATATCTGTAATTTTTGTTTTAAATTAATTATTTCCACACATATTTCTTCCGTATTTTCATCTTTCAATTTCACTTCTATAATTTTATATTTTAGGCTTTTTGATATGAATATTATAACTCCACCGCCTGTTTTTCCTATTCTATCCTTCCTGACAGCACTAAAGCCGTTCAATTCAAAGTTATCGTTCGGTTTCAACCAAGATTCTGCACATATGATTATATCCGCTCCTTTGGATAAATATTCTATTTCTGACCTTTTACTCTTTATACTTCTACAATTCCAAAAAATAACTTTAATAGACTGAATCATATTCTCTTTGTATAATTATTTAATTTTTATTCAAATAAGATATATAATTATTATTATTATTGGTATAAGTATCATTGTCAGTCTGGTCTATCTCCAACTCCATTTGTATGTTTGTCAACTGACTATAGGTTGTATCTATAAGATTATTTTCTATTGACCTATCAATCATAACAGGGTTATATTGTTGATAACTACTATTTTCTCCTGTCATATTACTCTTTTCTTTATTTCTCTCCCTATGTGCTATTGCAAGTCCATATTTCTCCTTCGTTATTTCTTTTTCGTTATTACCATAAATTACCTCCTTTGCTTTCCTCTGGATCCCAGACGGTTCTTCAGAGAGGTTTGTGTTAATTAGTCTCATTTGCACTGCTGATGTCTTAGTAGATTTTACCATTAATGGTTTTGTACTATCAGTTTTGCTGTAGGTCTTAGTGTTGTGTCTACTCCAGTAATTATTAGTTTGATCCACTATTGTTGGTGCATTTCCACCAATTCGCTTTATTTCTAATGTCTTTTGTGTGTTTGGTTTGCTTATCTCTGGAAAGTTTTCCTTAGATAGTTGTAATTTCAGACCAGAGTTTCTCGACTTCTTTCCATTGATAGACATATTTCCATATTTTTGATTGATGGCTATTTTAGCTTGGAAAGCACTAACATTGTTTAGTGCCCTATATTCATTAATTTCTCTATTCAACTTAAATTCTGCGCACTGTCCATTAAAGGTGAAATGATCCTCCCTGCAATGTATGCATTTCTTTACGTTTTCCTTTTTCTCGCAATCCTCACTTTTGATATGTATCTCTCCGTTACATATGCATTTAGCTTTTCCACTACATCTTCCTCTCGAATGCCCATAACTCCAACAATTGGTGCACTTCCTCACTGGTTCAATGAAGCATTGGACCTTCACACTATATAGACCATATAGTTTGATCTCCTCTGGTATGACGTCCCCTTCAAATGTTATTACAATTGACTCACTAGGAATCCACTTTCTATCAGTTATGTTTTCCCCAATTACTCTTTTTTCTAATCTTTTCGCATAGAGTATTTTAGCATGCGATTTAGCATGTAATATTATATCTTGCACGTCGTAGTCTAGTGAAAAATCTTTTATTATCCCCTTTCTCTCCAGCTTATGAATTGGGATGAAGGCTTCCATAATCCTATTCTCTTTATTCTCATTCATTTTTACCATAAAACTGTTAGCTTGATCTTTATTATAAAAATAAACTTCAGCTTTGTTAAAGCCAGCTGGCTTCAAGTCATACGCACCAGAGTTCATATCAAAAACTTCCTTAGTCATAAGGATAAGATTATCCTTGTTATTCCTTTTAGTGTGTTCCTTTTTAATTTGGACTACTACAGAAGCAATCCCCTTATGATTATTTGGGTATAATCTAAGGCCTGCTTTACTCATTTTAATTGGTCTTCCCTCTCCCTCCATGTTGGGTTTATTTCTAACCTCCTCTTTCGTCCTCTTCATATCTCTTGCTGTTCTAGGGGACGCATCCCCATTCTCTGCTGTAATACTACAGAAGGTGTATTTATTTTTACACGAGGCGTTCCTCGTGTCCTTTCAAATAAAAAGTGATCTTATACTCGTTAATAATAATGTTATTCACGAATCCACACGGTACTCGTCTCCCATCCCACCGACGTTACTTCATTACTGTGTGTCCGGGCTGTCATCTAGCGGTTCTACTCGGTAATCGTTTTGATCGGGTCATAAAAACATACATACTTTTCATTTCTGGAAGCGTGGATTTCATGCCTGGAAGCGAAACTGACACTACCATCGGCGCAGAGGTGAACTACAAAAAGGCAAAGAGGGAGATATGTTTCCCGCAGGAGAGACAAAGACAGAGAATACGAAAAAGCTTGATTTTTTTTTATGAGCCTAATCAGGACGCATTAAGCGAAGAGACAATATTTTTTGATACTGCTTGTGTTGGAATGCTCTCTGTGTTATTCCGGTGTCGCGCACAGAGCCCTTTTTTGCAATTTGTCTCTTAAAACATTATTAATCTTATTCTCATACGTATCATAATTTACATTATTCTTATCACTGATGCCGCCATAGCAACGACAAGCAAACAAGCAACGACAAGTCTTCTGTCGGACGAGACAATTTTGCCCACTACCCCAAGTTTGGAAAAGAAAACCAACATTGGTATGTAAATGGAAAAAGATGCGCCCTACATGTGCAACATTAAATGTTACATGCATAGCTGTACGTTTTTTCAATAAAACATATTTTATTTTCAGTCACTGCCACCAGCGAGGAATCACTACTCACAAGCAGACGCAAAGAGTATGAAAACTAGAGGGGGGTTGTTGCTCGCTCGCTTCGCGAGCTTCGCAGGTGGGGGAGTGTGGGTGATCACAATAAATGAGTCGCGGATTAGACAAAGAAATGAATAACTGTTTAATAAGTAGATATCGAATTGAATAGTTACAGTAGGATGTATTAACAAAAACTCTCACGACACGTGTTTCGCACAACGGTCTCTCTCTCTCTCTCTACTCTCACTTCGTCTCACTCTCAGTTCTCTCTCACAATATATCGATGTTTGTTCTCTCGCGTTTCGTGGCATACCAACCGCTCTCCCGGTTCTCGCTCGCAACGTACTCAAACATAAACATTATAGAATATAGAATGACATCCACACAGCATGATTTCAATACATATCCTAATGTCTTATTCTCATCGCGTCTCGCTCCTAAAACCTAATCCACAAACTCCCCCCTAGGTTTTATTTATCAATTTTTAGATATACAAGAATCTTTTTACAATGTTCGATAGCGACGGTCCGCTTAGTGCTTTTGTTAAACAGTCTGCCCACATTTTTTCTTTTGGAACATGTAACACTTTTAACGAAAAATCTCTCACACATTCTCTAATAAAATGACATTTCCGATTCATCAATTTTGTTCTCGCTTTGAAATTACCACCATTCGCCAATTTAACTGCGTTCAAATTATCGCATTTTAGTTCCTTGTATACATCGTCGCATACGCCAATTTCTCTTAATACATCACTCATCCATACCACTTCTTTCACTCCTTCTAACATTGCATTTAACTCACTCTCCGTCGTTGATAACGCAACTGTATCTTGTTTTCTACATCTCCAGTGAACAAGATCACCATTTCTGTACAGGAGAAATCCATCAAACGATTTTGCATCTCTTGTACTATCCCACGATGCATCTGTCTCGCATCTTATTCCTTTCAACAAATTTTTTCTTCCATATTCCATTTGATAATTTTTTGTTCCCTTCAGGTATCTTAGAATTCGCTTCAATGCAATGAAATGCATAATTCTCGGATTTTTGCTAAATTGCGATAGACAACTCAGACTGTAGGCTATATCAGGCCTTGTTGCAACACTCAAATACATCAGTCTGCCAAGAAGTTCTTGATAACTCTTTTGCTCATATGGTTGGCTCTCTTCACATTCATCAAATTTTTGATTTGTATCCATTGGAGCGCTTACATCATTGCAGTCAGTCATCCCATAGAATTCCAATAAATTTTCAATGTAACTCTTCTGATTGAATGATATTTTTCCTTCTTCCTGGTAGATATCCATTCCTAAAATATGATTAGCTTCTCCAAGATTTTTCAACTCTATATGTGTGGACAATTCTTTCATGTATTTATCTTCGAATGAATCTGAACTACTCACCACTGTCATATCATCCACGTGTATTCCACAATACAAAAAATGCCTTCCTTGTTTGACAAAAAATAGACAGGGGTCAAACGTACATTGTTTAAATCCGATGTGCAAAAGGGTGTTAGTTAGATATTCATTCCAACAACGACTTGCCTGTTTCAGGCCATAAATACTTCTTTTCAGTTTACACACTTGTCCTATGGATTTTTGCATACCTTCCGGTATTTCCATATACACTTCTTCATCCAGTGATCCATGTAGGAAAGCTGTTTTTACATCATACACTTTTAATTTCCTTTTATTTTCAGCACCCAGACTAAAAAGTAATCTCACCGTTTCCATTCGTACAGTAGGTGAAAATGTCTCTCCATAATCATAACCTGGTCTTTGTGTGCAACCCATGGCTACCAGTCGTGTCTTGTATCTTTTTTCCATCGTAATAGGATTCTTCTTCAGGCTGAAGATCCATTTACATTTTATCACCTTCTTTTCTCTAGGTCGATTGACTATATCCCATACTCTGTGTTTCTTTAACGATGTTATCTCATCATTCATCGCGTTTTTCCAATGCTTCCATTCCGATGATTGTTTTGCTTCCTTCACCGTACTTGGTATTTTTTCATCAAAGCATTTCATAGCTCTCCTTTCTTCAATTCTTGCCGATTTTCTCACATTTCTCTCTTCATAATCTCTCATTCTCTCTTGTCTCTCTAAATGTTCTCTCACTTGTATCGCTTCCTTTGTCACGTTCTTAGGTCTTCCCACTCTTATTGTTGTGGTTGATGGTTCTTGTTCCATGTTTTCCTCTCGATTCATTACATCTGCTTGATCATCATCGCTCAGTATTTCCACTCTTGCATCTCCATAGTCGCTGTCCTCTGTTCCACTCTGCGTGTCCTCTTCCATCTCATATGTTTCGCTTTCTTCTCTATTTGGCATTTCCGGAACGTCATAGTTTTGTTCATTCTCGTCATCTGATTCCAATCCGATTACAGTTAGCTCAGTCTCACATTCTCTATTACCTCTATTATCGTGTATCTCCTTCATTAATTCTGAACCATTCTTTTCTTCATCAAATCTCACATCACAGTCACATATTATCCTGTTCGTACCAGGTATGTATATACGATATGTTTTATTCTCGTTGTACCCAACAAATATACCTTTCTGGGTTTTTGATTCGAATTTTTTATTCGCTCCTCCCTTTTTTAGTGTATACGCCACACATCCGAATCTCTTCATGTGCCGTACATTAGGCACTCTCTCATACCATACTTCATATGGAGTTTTTCCATGTACTCTCGATTTAACTCTGTTTCGTATATATGCCGTAGTATTCGCTGCTTCTCCCCAAAAATTCAACTTTAATTTTGAATCTGCCAGCATTGTTCTCACAGTCTCAATTATAGTTCGATTGCATCTCTCGGCTACTCCATTGCATTGTGGAGTCATAGGAGGGCTCAGTTCATGTATAATCCCTTTTCTTTCAAACCATTCATTTAAATCCTTGCTCATAAATTCGCCACCATTATCTGATCTGATTCTCTTCAGCTTTAGCTCGGTTTGGTTCTCCATGGTAATGATCAATTTCTTCAGTTCTTCTGCTGCTTCAGATTTTTTACTCAGTAGTCTAACGAAAATTAACCTAGAATAATCGTCGACAACGGTCAAGATATAATTTTTATTACCGCATGTAGCCGGCTTAATCGGACCTACCAAATCAGTGTGCCAGAGTTCCATTTTTCTTTTCGTCCTCACTGCTTCCAATCTTTGATGAGATTTTTTACATGCCTTCCCTTCTATACATGATTCGCATCTAGTTTTCTTATCCTCGTTCATCCCTGTTACCAGATTTTCCTTTTTCATGTGTTCGATGACTCCTCTATTCGCGTGGCCCATTCGTTTATGCCAGATATCTCTTCTAGCCGATGTCGTTGCAGCTCTCTCATTCGCTAAAAATGTTCTAATATAGTATGCATTATCAATTCTATTCGCTGACATGATCACCTCGCCACGTTCTTTATATATTATTGCTCCGCGCTTATTAAAAGTAACATTATATCCATTGTCTGTGATTTTCGCGACTGAAAGGAGATTAGTATTTAATTCGGGTACGCACAATACATTTTTTAATCGAATCCGTCGGTTTTCGCCTATTTGTTTCACGCATACATCGCTAATACCTTCGGAAGTTAACATTTTTCCATTTTTATCCGCAAGACTAATTTTTCTTTTTTCATTAACCATATTCTCGCACATAAATTCATTATGAGTCATGTGACTCATGGAACCAGAGTCCAACAACCAAACATGATTTTTGTTTCTCTCATACTCACTCATATTGTTTCTTTCTCTCTCATACTCATCATATACGCTGCTTGTTGACGAAATTTCCTTCACGTTCAAGGCGGCATCTTCTCTCACTCTCATTGAACTGTCCTCTCTTCTGTTGTATTGTCTCGCATATCTCCCTGGTGTTCCCCTCTGGAAACGTCCTCCTCGTCCTCTGCTTGTTGTTGATGTGTTCTGCCTCGGCTCCCGACAATTCGCAGCAATGTGGTTAATCCCTTGGCAGTTGAACATCGTTGATTTCGATAGCACTCTTTAGCCATGTGACCTCTCGTTCCGCATTTAAAACAATGAATATCTTTTCCTGATCCTTCTCTCACTTTCTTTACTGTCTCTTCACCTTTAAACGGTTTTTCCTCCGATCTTCTGACTTCCCTGCGGTATTCCTCTTGTTTTAAGGCGAATCTTATATCGTTCATTGAAATGTTCTTTTGAATTTCCAGGACACGAACGTTTTGTTCATATTCAGATCGAAGTCCTCTAAATATGTACATTTTTAGTTCAAAGTCCTCGATATTCTTCCCAAGTTCTTTGCATTGATTCGCCAATGCCTCTGCTCTGTTTATATACGTGTCGATAGTCTCGAACTTTTTCATTTTCAGGTTTGTGAGCTCGTTGAGCGATCTCGTTTTTTGTTCTTCGCTTTCGACGGCCATGTCTGATTTTATTCTTTCCCACAATTTGTCAGCACTCTTTTCCCCGCTGTATTTTAATATGTGCGCTCTGCTCATGGTGTTTATCATCACCGTCCTCGCTGCATAATTGTCGTCGTCCCACTCATTCCACTCTTTCAATTTCTTTTCGTACTCTCCATCTTCTCTCCGTGGTTTCTCTTTTATTTTCACACCGATCACCTTTTTCCACAGTTTCTTTGAGCGCAGAATACCTTCAACTTTTTCTTTCCATAGAAAGTAATTCTGATCGTCAAGTAATTCTACTGTCGTGATCTTCCACGGGTCTGTCATGGCGGCCGACGAGTTCACCTGCATCTTCTCGAATTTTCTTTGTCACTTTTCACTAACCACGCTTTGCTACCATTTGTGGGTGATCACAATAAATGAGTCGCGGATTAGACAAAGAAATGAATAACTGTTTAATAAGTAGATATCGAATTGAATAGTTACAGTAGGATGTATTAACAAAAACTCTCACGACACGTGTTTCGCACAACGGTCTCTCTCTCTCTCTCTACTCTCACTTCGTCTCACTCTCAGTTCTCTCTCACAATATATCGATGTTTGTTCTCTCGCGTTTCGTGGCACACCAACCGCTCTCCCGGTTCTCGCTCGCAACGTACTCAAACATAAACATTATAGAATATAGAATGACATCCACACAGCATGATTTCAATATATATCCTAATGTCTTATTCTCATCGCGTCTCGCTCCTAAAACCTACTCCACAGGTAGTTGTAGCTCGCATTGCGACCCCGCGAGAGGGTTAGTGGTACGGATGTTGTTTGGTGTGTGACTCTCCACGAGCCACACAAAGAACTTCCCGACTCGTTAGCTGTAGTATATTAGTATCATTATTTATTTAGTCCACGATTTAAGATGATTATATGTTTTCAGGGAATTTCAATAGTTTTCTACTTATCAAAATGTTTGCTACATGGCGTCGCATTAGTTGCATAACTGGAAAAAAGCAATTAAAAAAAAAAACAATTTTTTTTAATTAAAAAAATTTTTTTAAGTATGTCTACATATATATATATATAGTTACGTTTGCTTCTTCGGTGGATACGCCTTTCGTATAAATTGCAATGTTGAATCAACTCCTTTCGAAAAAAACGAAAAAACTAAAAAACTCCTTGACCAAAATGGACCAAAATCTAATCAGCTCTAAGTTACAGCGGGGCACCTCGATTGCATCATTCATCGTTCTGATCGCGTTGTTACTTTTTCAGAAAACGTTAACGAAAAATTTGATATCATAGAAACAGACATACGCGCGCGCACACACACACACACACACACACACACATACTAACAATTTGATAAAAGTAGTCTAAAATGACTCCAATGACCATGAAACGTGAAGATCTGCAAAAAATTCGATTTTCGATTTTCGGTGTAATTACAATAACTTCCCTATAAATCGGGAAGTTAAAAGGCAGCAGGAAGAAGAGTCGAGAAGCTGCTGCAATTTCCACTCAAGGCAGGATGCTACGCTAAAGGCCCCTAAGGACCACCAGCAGCTTTTGCGGATTCAAAATTCTCCAGCAGGTCCACCATTTGAAGAAGGCGAAACAGACTGCAGCCACATAAATTCTAATTAATTTGTTTACCTCTAACAATACAATTTTAATTAATTTGTATGTATGTATGTATATTCTGAAAAATATATTTGTTCGTCTATTGTAAATATGTCTATTTTACTTTATTTCTATACCTTTTATAACCTTTTTTTTTTTATAGTGCGGAAATGCGTTACGCATACCCTGGCCCCCCGGGGGGGCCAGGGTTATGTGGGACTGTCCAGAGGACTCACCGGCCAGCCTCTACCCACTAAAACCGCACTCCCACCTAAGCTATTGTAAGGGGGGGGGCAGGATCTCCTAGAACTCAACTGGCCACCCCCTTAGCTAACAAACCGCCCTGGAGGGGTGTGAAGCTCCCCCCCGTGCCCTACCTAATACCAGACCCCGGGCGGAGGGACCCGCCCGGTGTCTCCATCCCTGGAGCCTTCGAGTTGGGCTTCCCGAACCCCAGTTCGGTCCACCCACAGCTCCCGGAGCCTTCGTGCGCTGCTCGGGGCAGCAACAGTGTGTGACCCCCTAAGGGGGTCACCCACCACCGCCGCCCGGCCAGGGCAAGAAGGCGACGACACCAGCAAGGAAGGGTCGTCGGAGGCGCACTCGCACGCCCCGACCCTCCCCACCCCAACCCCCACGCGCCACCCCACCGGAGCCCGCCTCCGGTAGATGGCCGACACCCCCTAGAAGGGACCGGGTAAAGGTCCCTCCGGGGTGCCGGTCCATCTCGGGGGGGAGAGACTACCTCCCCCCCAGGGGCCGGGGTCAGCTCATTCCCCCGGCATACCTTTTATAACCTAACCTATAAATCAAAGAAACCTGAATGTTACTAAAAAGTAGCACGAAAAACGTCTGGGAGATGCCTTTTTTTGACATCTGGAAGATGTTTCTAATATGTACTCATACAACATCTGAAAAATATCAAACAGACATTCAGGAGATATCTTTAAGATGGTACGTTGAGTCACAAACGACATAAAACTAACGTAAAACGAACGCAAAACAGACATCAAACAGACATTGGCGACATCTCTCAGATATTCGAATGTCTTGCGGCAGACATCATTCCAACATCTTTAAGATGTGTCTGTGCTATCTGGGTTTAGTATCCTATGAGCTCCATTTTACCATTCAACTTTGTGTTGACGTTTAAATGCTCCATGAAATGAGATAGAGGGCTGAAATTTTTTTTACATACAGCTGAAACTTCACAGAATATGGGAAAAATAGGGAGATTATGTTACGAATGTTTTTTAACCTCGAAAAAATTCGTCAAAGTTGCGCAATTTCGAGAAAATTGTGGTTTTGTCAATAGTACACCCAGAAAATTTTTTTTTTTAACATGCTATATATCATTTCCTGTAGATTTTTTCATGCTGAATTCAAATCTGGTTTCAAAATTTGTCTACGACTTCACCATTTTTCAAAAAATAGATTTTTGTGACAAAAAACTAATGAAATCATTTCTTCGTTGAAATGATTTGAAAACTCACTAATTTGAACGTATATCGTATTCTCATATATGGAACACAATAAAAATAATAATAATGAAGCATTTAAACGTTTTTAGTTACTTACAAAACATCAAGCGCTTCACATCTCGTCATCGCTTGACGTAGCGCTGTCATTGCTACTGACACTTTCTGCAGACTCTGTGCCGCTGTAATGTAATATAAATTAGATATCTATTGTCCATAATTATAATTATATTTACAGAGGAAGTAAGGTAAGTATTTGCTTTTTTTTAACTTACGTATACTCGTCAACGAATTTTCTAATTCCTGGTGGTACTTTATTTTCTTTTCTGTACAACTTTAATCGATTTTTTATTAATATTCTTATTCCCTAAATTGGATATTGTAAAATGCTTGTTCCTATGCTGACATTACTGATGCATAAGAAACCTAGTCGAGCACGTACTTGAGATGCGAGACATTGAGGCGAGAGACCAGATAAGGGTCGCTCACCTTATCTTGGAAAAATATACAAATGTATAGGACCTATCGAACTAGTTAATTGGAAAAGAGCGAAGCATTATGCAGTTCTCAGTTAGATGCAAGCATTCAGAGAGAGCAGATCACATTGAAATTCATTTAGTATAGAAAGTATTATGGTATATATAGCCGTTTAGTGTACATATAATCTATGTAAAATAGTTTAATTCAGTGTAGAATAGTGTAATAGTGTAATAAAATATCTAAGCGTATTGTATATGGTTGCGTGTGTGTGTGTCTATATATATATATATATATATATATATATTGTCACGCCGTGTCTCGGCGGGGGTTGGAAAACCCCCGAAAAGAACGACTCCGGGCTTTTATGGCTCTGAGACCGGGCCACGTGCAGCCGTATGCACGGGGTCCTCCCGGGACTAAGCAAGGCCGCGAAAAACCCACCGACCACGTAACGAATTTTGTTCGGGCGCCAGGCACTGCGAGGATGCCACGCGAAACGCGATGAATCTCTCGTGCACGGAGAAGCCGTGCACGAGAACCGGATCTTCGAAACGCGACTCGAAAAGCGAACGCAATGGGTCCAGGAGGTTCGAGCACGGAAAGGACTAGGACGGCCCTTACGGCAGGGCGGATCTCACAGGGTTCGAGAAATAGCGACAATTTTGGTCTCGAGTGGAAATTTATTTCCTTGTCAGATGGTACAGAGTACGGTCACGTGACCGCAACCCGAGAGCCCGCGCTCTTTATACACTTTTGCGAGAGTTGGTGGTATCGCAGCGCGTTTGTCGAATTCTCCTATTGCGCGTAAGCGTACGGATGACCGGTACGAAATACAATTTGAATTTCCCGACGAACGGGATCGCGCGAGGCGCAGATGGACGGCGCGGTACAGGACTGTCGCGATAGCTTTCGCACGTTAAACGCTCGCGAGGTTGTTATCTACGCTACCAGATTCAAGAGGACTTCGAAACATCGAAAGACGACTATTCTCGCGACACGAGATTCCTCCGAAGAAGCTTCCGTTAACCCGACGCAATGGAACACTCTCTAGACGCGAAGAAAATGCTCAAAGTGCTCTCGAGAGCACGAGCCGGCGGCACGAGACGCAGGACGTCTCGGCACACGCGAAATTTCGAGGACGGGACGGCGACCGTTCGTCCTCGCGCAAAATCTATCGAGCCAAATCGCTACCGACAAATACGAAGAAGATCACTGTGCGACTCACCGTTACTGTTCGTAATCGAGGGGGTTTTCTCTATCGATTCGTCCCTTCCATTAATCGGGCTCCTCAGCCGGACCGGTCGGAGCGAAGTCGCCAACCTCCACTCGCCCGAAAAATACTTGAACGGCCGCGAGACCGAGGTTCTCTCTTACGAGAGGCGCGAAGATGTCGATCGCACAAACAATTCGCGAGGGCCGCTGACGGTTACGCAAGATTTTGGGGTGCCCTTCGTGAGAGCGCTAACGCGACAGTGATCTTTCGCTATCGACAACTAGTCGCATCGATTCTTGTTCCTCCCACCCGAACCTTGCCGAATTTTCCCGAAGACGAACGTCAACCGCGCTCGACGCTTACGTAACAGGGACGTCTCGACGATGGTCCTTGGGCCCCGGACCGTAATCGCGAAAACTTCTCGACCCTTCCTGGGTCGAGGGAGGCCACTGCCTCTTGGACTATCGTTGGCACCATCCTCGCTGGAACCCCAATTCTTTAGCGGGACGAGACGCTGTCGGGAACGCGAAATGATGCCTCGGCATCTTGTGGGGTTCCTCCCCTTCAGCGCCTCCTGGTTGAGTGACCGGGTG